>JAQGCA010000036.1:0-63357 GCA_034698945.1 Protaphorura quadriocellata | reverse complement strand
TGTATTCTGTGTCTATATGGGCAATTTTCGATGGGAAACGGAGACTGAATAAAATATTTTGGTTTAAAAAAAAAATGGTTCATCGTTTTGAAGAGACTGGTGGTTGTTGTACCCTGTACGTTTAGCGTGTAGTAAAGTACTTTTGTGATAAGAATCCCGATTCTTTATCTAAAACATTTCCGTATTGTTAAAAATAACGATGACAAATATTAAAATAACGATGAACCATGTTTTACGGACGGTTGTAAGTAACGTTAGAAAATGTACGGACTCATAGATACTGTGAATAAAACTAAAACTACAAAGTTAACATTTGATTAAGAATTGAAAGACAATTTCTTACTCATCCTACGACAGCCTTTCGTATTTGCATTGGACCAGGATTTATAAATGATGGTCCACTATCATAGAATACGAGATGTTCTAGAATATCCAGAGCCATCAAATCCACAAGAATTAATTTTCTCGGTATGTTATATTAACATTTTATTAATTTGGTAACAGGTACAGGACACACCTGACGATGAAGAATGACGATATGGCAGAAATAATTAAGTGCGGACCAGACTTAGTCAACATAATATCTACCCCCAATAACAGTTCGAGACCCATTAAACTTGAGAAACCGACACCAGACCGTCCTCCTAGAGCCAAGGAACAGAAAATGAATCCTTCTCCGGGACTAAACCTGAAGGAAACTAGAAATAATACTCCAAAGACACAAAAGAAAAAGTCAACTGCGAAACCAAAACCTGAGCCAACTGATGTACCCACAGAAGCAACTCCAAAAGTCCGAATGACTGCACATGAGAAAAGACTTGCTGCCAAAACTGGTGAACGACAGGGTGTGGACATTAGGAAATTCTTTGTTCCCTGCAAGGTTGAAATGGATAATCAGCCACCGGCACCCCTACCCCTACCAACAAAGAAGGAACCTGGTCCAGATTCCAATATTGGAACAACTAGAGCCAATGGAACTGGGAACATCTCAGATAATACTGCTCAGCGAACTGACCCGAGCTCAATTACTGACGACGAAGCCACAATGATGGAGTTCTCATTTGACGTCGATAATAATACTGAAACACCGATTGTAAGCTCTCTGGACCAGGAGGAATCCACTTTGATGGATCTGGAGAATTCTGAAACTGGGAGAATCACACCCAATATGGGAAATTGGGATTTCATAGTTTCCAAAGAATCTGTAATTATCATCACAGACATAAGGTCAATTGCAGAAACTGTTATTGCAGAGACTGTTATTGTGGATGCTTCCAACAACGTTGAAGTTAAACCAGATCTCACTGTCAAAACCCACCAGGGAATTACAGATGACATTCTATTTCACTCGTCGAATGAACTGCCAGATACGGAATCTAATATAATTGCAGAAGAAATGACTGATGTTTCCACTGAAACTTTTGAAGTCACAGATTCTGTGGCACAATTCGACGAAGTGTCCTCCACTGGAGTAAAACCACGGTCTCGTGCCAACTCCTTCTCAAGTTCTACGTCCAAATCATCCTTGGTAAGTTGTTTTCCTTTACAAGTTTACAACTACATAAATCATTCAAGCCATAGCATAGTTTAAGTATCGACAAGCAGTCAGTACAAAGCAAAGTCATGAGTATTTTTTAAAACGTAGACTAGCCCCAATTCAGGAGGATTATTTCTGATATTGCAAGGTTTGGAATTGTCTTTTACTTTACGACGTGTGTGAGACCTCTTTAAATAAAAACGTTTGCTGTGGTGTGGGATTTGTAGTGACCATCACCATCACGATTTTTACGATTGAATAAATTTATATTAGTCAGTCAACCTAACTGTAATTTTCTTCAGTCGTCACACATCTTGACTATATATAATTTATAATCGTCATACAATCCTTCGAACCCTGAACCCTTACTTCTCTTATCACCCTACCCTAAGTGTATAGTGATAGTTAAAAGATAGATAAAGTAATCACTTACTGCCCTATAACATTACTTTAAGGCTCTCTTCCATAATCCTCTTCCTTATCAGATACAATATTTTTGTATCACAGCTAATTTTGCCACAATTGACGACGTAATAGACTATAGACCCTTGACCCTTCATAGTTTATTTTCAGCAACGAAGTTGATTGCAGGTGCAGGTGGTAAGACCCTTTCTTACCTGTTTTGCCTACTTTATAGTGTACGTGGTGGTCCACAAACGTTGACCTCGTTACTCCCACCAACCCATGGTGGGTTTCATTCACAGAAAAAAGTGAAAAATATTTTGTAGATTTGATATTTTAGGTTTTGATCCTTTGAATGTGCGAATCTCATTAGTCGCGCGGCGCATATAGGTTTCTAAATAAAGTAACGGAAAAGAAATTTGAGAATTGTAATAATTTTTCAGTTTTATTGTCAGCACCTCCACGCACGTGGATTTGCGAGCGCTGTCATAGGCAGTGAATTTTCATGAAATTCTTTGAGGTATACATTTCCAATTTTATTCCTCTGTGCGGACCACCCTGTACAAATTACATTCACAGACTGACAAGACAAAACAAGAAATCCAAATCTTTGGGTTTCGTTCATTTTGTATAGTACATCCTGGAGTGTTGTGTTGACTGTGTGGAATAATTTTATGCGGTAGAATTTTTATGAACATTAAATTATTGGTGCAGATGCGACTGATTTGTTCGGAGCGAAACATTTGCATAATTTGTAATTACAGTGTCGTGTTCTTACGTTTCAGAAGCGGAAGAGATCTGATTCTGAGGACATTCGTACTGCCTTGAAAAATAAGAATTGGACTCGTGTTTTTGAGATATTTTGCGACTATTTGAATGACAACATGTTGCCAGCACCAGCTGAATTAGCACTCGTAATTGGAAATTGTTTGTTGAAATCTGAAGGAAGAGTTTCAGCACATAGCCAGTGTTCAGCTGCTGATTTCTTTGACAAATTTGTTAAATCAGCCACAAGCGTGGACGAGGAGGTTGAGTTGATGTTAGATGCTCTGGATTTAGTGAAGTTGGTACGGTTAAATTATTTTGTACTATTTTTGGTTTAGATGCTAAAATATATCAACTGTGTACATTTTCTTTTACAGGGAAGCCCTCATGATCGTCAGAACAGTTATTGGGAAGTAATCTCAAAAATATTTGACGAAGTGAAAACGGAAGCAGAAAGTAGACTGACAAAACGTGTTGCTTTTTCATTTCTGCATAAATTCTTTCTTATTCTTGAGAAAAGCTATCAGTCGTACTTGAAAAGAACTGTAAAGCTGAAATTGCCGGGAATTGCCCGTATTTTTGAGGGACCAGTGCCAAAATCCGTATTGAATCCTTGCAGGACGATTGGAAATTTCAAATCTCTCCTGGAACAACTTTTCCAGCTTGAAAATTATCCTGACGAGCTAGGAATGTCTATTGTAAGTACTTTCGTTTCAGTAGATTCCAAACCCATTTTAAAATAATTTCTTTATATTCATTTATATTCGGATATTATTATTTTAATTTTCAAAATTAATCATAATTAGTCTTTGCATAGTTGCTGGTTTAATTAATACTTTTATAGTTCATTTGAGATATTAGATATGGATTTCTTAATCATTTTTGCAGGTTGCCGATTAATTTATAAGACACCTCTGGTTACTTTTTTGTTTTTAATTTTATTAGGATTGGGTCAATCTGGTTGCTTCACATTTTTACAACTTTAATACTTCTGATGCTGTTCCGAAGGGGTTGGTTATTGCTTTTGTTGAAGTTATCTCTGGTAAGGATAAGAGAGAACATTTCCAGTGCAATTTAGTTTAAAATTAGAGCTAATATTTCGTTATGATACAGATAGAAAAACAGATTACGGCCTTCCTATCTTGCGGAAGTTGAAGAAAAATATATATGTCAAAGACATTATACGCAAGATCGTAGAAAGGGAATTCACAGAGACTCAACTCCAACCTGAAGTAACTAAATTGGAATTTTTGGTAAGTACTTACAGTATATTATTTTAATTTTTTCAGTAAATAGAATTCCACGACTCCTATATTTTAAGATAAGACATCAATTTATGGGCATTAATACAGTCATGAAATTGATTTTATGGTTCAAACTAAATAGATAATTTTTTGACTTTTAGGGAAAAATGTCTGAGTCTCGATGCGTAACCGTTCATGATATCTATGAAAATGCGGTAATCACTAAGTTTTACAAAAATAATTCTTCCAATAACGGAAGCGGTGATCCTTGGATGAAGTGTCCTAACACAAAGGGTGAAAGTTACCTTCACATCTCTTGTGGGGACAAACAACGAGCAGCAGTGAAGAGGATTCACTTTCAGGATTTGCAAGAAAAAGTTCGCAGAATGAAGGAAGACCAGAGTTTAGACATCAATGTGCCTGTATGTAAACTATTCTAAAGTTATATGTACTCGGAAAATTGAATAAATGGGCTCTGACGGTTATACTTTGATACAATAGGATAATGCACTTAACACTCCACTTCATGATGCTGCTTATTATGGAAGAGATGACGTGATTACATTGTTTCGGGAGGAGCAACTTTATATTCCAAATGGTAAATCTCTTACTGTGTCTAATATTGCCGAGTCTATTTAAAAAGGAAACTTTTCAGACAGCGATTGCCCAGGGTCCAGGGTGGCCTTATTTTTTTCTTCTCTAAGGGATCAGACGGACACAATGAGCTTGTCTGTTAAAGTCATAGAGTCATTGAGGCCCACAGAGAGCATTTCATCTAACGAGAAAAAAATATCACAAACCTGTGTGGTCGCTCGCTACGTGTGAACTGTCCCCAATTGCTTATTCGTTGATTGTCCAGCTATTTTTCGCAGAGATGTTACTGAATATTTCTTTGTTGCAGCCGAACCTGGACGTCTGAACCTGAATTTGCTCGCCAAAAATCAAGACGGGTACGAATACGGACTAATTTCAAAACTAATAATTTTGTTATCAATTTAAATTATTGTTATCATTACATTAGGGATACTCCTCTACATTTGGCCGCAAAACGAGGACATAGGCTATTTATCGAGACATTGATCGCCATGTGCGTCGGGCATAAGGAAAAACTTTTCAGACTTTTGCAATCCAAAAACAATGATGGACAAACTCCGTTGGATACTCCAGACGCATCCGTCCGATCTTACCTCCAAGAACACATGCCGATCATGGAAGAGGAAAATTTTATTTACGCAGGCATCAGCTTGTCTGAAGCGTCAATAAGTAAACTCAAAAGTAAAACTGATTTGCAAAAGTTGATTGGATATTGGCGTCACCTGCACAGAAAAATGGTGTGAGGAAATATATTTTCGTGATTTGTTGAATATGTTTCGGATGCCAGTAATGATGCAGTGAGACAGTCGAAAGTCCTAAAAGTGTATTTTAGTCATTATTAGACTTAGACAGGAGGTGAGTAATTTCCCATACATAGTGAATGTAGATTATTTGGCGTTTGTCGACTGTTACGTCAATTTTACTATTTTAACAGCTAAATACTTAAAACTAGTACTTTGGGTCTCGGGGCAATTTTAGAATTTAGTCCTTATACTTCGTAGTATGTACAGTATTCGCTTATTAGGTTTAGAATTTCTACATTCTTTTACCTTTCTTATACTCTCGGGCCTCCTTTTTAACAGTACTAGTAGACGGAAACTTACTGTTCTGTTTATATTGAATTAAAAAAATAAGTATAATATTCAACAACGCAATATCGCTCTTGCCATTACAAGTGGACTGAACTCAACGCATCACTGCCTCTGAAATGTACATAATATAGCGTCTAGAACTACTTGAACTACTATCGATTTTTTATTGTGTTTCATAAGAAGAATATTAATTGGGCTTGTCATGTCGTTCAAAGTTTATATCGTTTATAATATATATTTTGTAAATATTAGTGAATACGTATACGTGAAGTGAAACGAATATGACAAGTGAGCGGATGAACAAAGTTGTCTTAGAAGATATCTTTTTGTGGAATAAATTCTTTTGAAGACCAAAGATACTTCGGGTTAATAAGACGTACATTTATTAAATTCAACCGCAATGCTAAATCATAATTCTGGAATGATTATTTAAATCAGTTTTGGATGATTCCTGAATGTGCGATTAGCCATGTTCTTAACTCACTCGAATGTAAACCCAACCATTCTATGTTTTTCTGAATATTTGCAATCGATGCATCAATCGAAGCCTTGTAAGGTAGCAATTCTTCCCTGCTGTCCACAAACGCTTGCAACTGAAATTTAATTCATACATTATCAAATTGAATATCGTCCTTTACACTCTGAATTGGAACAGTAGAACACTTACGTCTTTTTTGTCCAATTCCGTGTTCAAATAATTGCTCAAAGTGCTCACACTACTTGTGAAAAGTCCAACTCCAAATCTGTTACAAGAATTTGTCAGTTAAATACTTCCTTCCTTCTGCATTATTTAAATATGTAAATCTTTACACACCTCCGTACAAGAGTATCGAAATTATTTCTCAAGAAATTGAAGGTCAGGTCAACTCCAGCACTGTTTCCGGCAACAGCTTGGATTGCTGTTAGTCTGTGTTCTGGTAACAAGAAGGATTGAGGGTCTAGAGCTATGTCCAGTAATCTAGATCAAAGAAGGACCGCTTTTACAAAATATTTACGGTAGGAAAGAAAACAGCAATAATTATCTTTGACGAACTTAGCTAATCTGTAACTTTGTTTGGCGCATCCGAGGGATCTG
Organism: Protaphorura quadriocellata; assembly: GCA_034698945.1. NCBI lineage: Eukaryota > Metazoa > Arthropoda > Collembola > Poduromorpha > Onychiuridae > Protaphorura > Protaphorura quadriocellata. The sequence goes on along the minus strand of JAQGCA010000036.1, from coordinate 56,649 downwards.
ATAAGACTGTTTCTGGCTACTTCTGGTAAAGATCTGGAAGATGTAGCTTCATTTGCATCACCGTATCTGGCGATCACGAAATCCCACTCAGCGTCTCCACCATTCGCAACTGCCGTACAGTATAATGTTGTTCTGAGGTCCGGATTTACTCTGAAACACGATTCAAGTGGTTTTTGCAGACGAACATCGCATGAAAGGTTTTAGTCTCTAATTCGGAAATGAAACAAACCCGGTAACTAACCTGTTGTTAACAGCGGGTTCCTCTTCTCCCATCCAATTAGTAAATTGTTCTCTTGCAAATTTAACACATTCGGTTTCCCCTAAATTACAAGCCCATTCAACAAGTCGAGTTCTCAACATGATTTGACCACCAGGAGTATCATTTTCTTGTTCGTCCATCTTGATTTCCGTCAACACCGGTTTTATTAGATTTAATAAGTATGACTGCACAAAACAATTGAAATTACACAATTTAAAGATAAGGAACATTTTTTGATGAGAAGTCAAAGTGTCAAAGCACATACCCTGTAATACAAGAACGTGGAGGAACGCCCAAGCATTCTGTAAGATCGCTCGAGGTTTGTTAGGAACGTAATCCAAGGGACAAAATGATGCTCTTTCGACAAGAAACCAGTAAGGTCAAGTGCGTGGGTGATTCTGACCGATGATCGATATTCTTTTAAATCAGACCAATTAATCATAATTAATGCTAAATCATATTATGAAAGAGAATTAGCCAAACAAGTATTACTTCCGGAAAATGCGATGTTGAAGTAGTCGTCCAAAATTGCGGATTTGCTCATCACATCAATGGCTGTAGTATCCGTATTGAGCTGAGCCACCAGGGCGTTATAATTCATCTCATCATATATGACACGATAATTTCCTGTCAAATTTATATTGGAATGAAATTGACGTTTGCAAGGTTTATCATTTAAGTGTGAGTGGTGGCTCAAAAACATAGTCCCCACTTCAACAGTCTAACGTGAGGGTCAAATTAAAACTGAAATGTAAACTCATGACTCTACTTCTACAGCACTTATCACGGAAGATCTGAAACGAGTGATCTCCCAGACCTTCCATAAATTTTTGAGGCCTACAATTGCATTATCTCAATTAGGAAGGGGTTTCAAGTTGGGATGAGGTCAAACTTTTGATCCACCCTGTAATTTGTTTTATTCAAACCAATTTGTGTTGGGTTGACAAGGATCCAAGATGTGGCTGGGATCGTCACGAGATGCTCGCCACTCATAGTTCCCAGCCATAATTTTGTGCTGGTATCAATTGGGACTTCCGGGTCATCCATATACCCTTGGAGGACATAAGTAATCGGAATCCACCACATCGAAGTTATGTCAGTCGGATTATCAAATTTTTCCTAGAAAGATGATAATTTTCAAATCTGCTGGCTAGTATGTATTTAGTGTGCGAATAATGATAACATTTTTATCTATCGTTACCTGCATAAATGTAATTTTGTCCGCAGCACGAGTGACTCTAACAACTGGAAAACCTGACTGTTTCGTCCAGGTATTCAAGACCTGATTCACGGTGATATCATCTGGTAAAGTCGTCCCAACTGCAACCTCGTTGAGTACACTGAATAGATCATCTTGTACTGCGTTACCGTATTCACTGAACAAATAAACAAATAGGTAGAAATTTGTTTATATTTTTAGAAATAACTGATAAGTTCTGTTAGAAAGTATACAGGGTGGTGCATAACCGTCAAGCTTCTCGCTGGGGCGAAATCTGGGGGTTGCCAGTAAAAAGTGAGATATAGATCTCTGTAGCAATTAATTTAATACACGTAGTGGGCGTACAGAAATATTGAGAAAAAAACTGCATTGGTAGAAGACGCATTTCCTTGAGACTAAACTTTTAAGTTTTGGATTGCTGGCAACCTAACACTGCACTGGGACCCAATCTGTCTAAGACTTACAAATCTTTGAGATATTTTCGAAGTCCGATAATCATGTTGTCGTCTCGTAGGAATGCATTCGTCATACGAATTATGGATGCTCCTTTATGGTAAACAATTGTGCTGAACAAACCGGAAATATCAGTTTCATTTATAACATCTTCTGGATCAGGAGAAATCGGGTGCGCGGAAGCGGACACATCCATTTGCATAGCAGGCTGAATTGAATTGACAAGCAATGATTCGATCGGTGCGTATTCTGGGAAAACTTGTTCTACTCCTAATGCAGCCATGTATGTTGCAAAACCTTGATTGGATAAATACAAATGAAGAAGTTGTATAGTAATAGCATAGTATACCTAATATGATTGGTTTACAACAGCGCTCTTTTAACTTGTCATATGTCTTACCTTCATTGAGCCAAAGGTCATTCCACCATTCCATAGTCACCAAATTTCCAAACCACTGATGAGCCAATTCATGGGAAATTGTATTGGTCATACGAACTTTGTCTTCAATCGTTGAAATTCCTTCCAAGAAGAGCAATCGACCTTCCCTAAATAAATGGAGAACGGAGGATGATATTTTGTTCTGAATTTATAGTGAATATACCAGATGAGAAAACCTAACCCGAGAGGTTACACGGTCACGGCAACTAACTTAAATTTATATCAAGCGGATTAATATCAAGTAATGAAAATTAATCAATTGTACCGACAAAACTATTAAACTCGTCTCACACCGAAAGCTTTACGGCTTGTCATTTTTTAGGAATACCGACAACTCGTCATCTCACAACGGTTCATCGTCATTTCATTTGTAACATCATTTTCCTCCAAGACAAATAATTCGGTAACTTCGTGAGGATTTTAGTATCAACTAAAAACCTCACGAAGTCACAGAATTTTTTCTTTATTTATTTTTCTAATTATTTTTGAAAACCAGCAGACGAAATTTTTATCTGCGGACGCTATAATCTTCTTATAGGAAGCCAAATTGACAAATTATGACAATTTTGACAGACCTGTTTCTTGAACCGTAATAATACTCTGCTAGTATTTGCTCTGATAGTACTCGGCCTCTATTAGAACCCGGTCTCCATTACAACCCGAGTACTTTCCCCTACTTTCTCCATACACCCTAATGGAGAAAGTGGGGAAAGCGACTGACCTGGACACGGATTTTTGTCCATGACATATGACTTTGACCCCGAATATCACCGTGACCCTATGACCCCTGTGACCCCGGATGACCCACCTGTACGTATTTAACCCGTAGTTCTCCATAGCGCCCGAATTGAAGTCCGGTAATGAGATCTTGTCCATTTTTGGAAGGGGATACTCAGAATCAAAAAATTCTTCAAAGAATTCTAGAAGTAATGCGGACAGATTTGCAGAGTAAACGCCGCCACCCTCCGCCAATATTGGTGGCGGACCCCATATTGTAACTGGTTTTCCGCCAAAAAGAGAAGAATCTGCAGTATGATTGGTGAAATCCGAAACAGCGACTGCGAACAGATATGAAGACATTGGGATGACTTCCTTGTAGCTGTCTCTAAACCATCCGGGTTCCCTAAGAATTACAGAAGACGAAATAAATTAAATCCAAATCGGTGAACGAAGTCACTTACCGTATTTCCTGTATTAGAACCCGGTTTCAATTACAACCCGAATAATTTCTCTACTTTCTCCATGCACCCTTATGGAGAAAGTGGAGAAAGCGACTGAGGTGGAGACAGAGTTTCTTAATAGAACTCCCGGGTTTTAATAGAGGAAATACGGCAAATATTAATTGAAAGTCTTACACTTCGACAGGTGGTCCGTCTACTTTCTCATGATTTGCTAAAGTGTGATATTTTGCCGTCCGAAGTATGCTAACCGTCCAATTAGCTTTCATGGCCGGTTCATCAAACAGTGGAAAGATACGTCGGGCATCATCCGCCTCCAAATCAGTGGCACACAAATACCTGCACATTTCAAAATTGTTGAATTTTCGCAAACAAAATGAAATGAAAATTGATAGCCTAATAGAAATACATTTTAGTTCGTAAATTTTGCAAAATCTTTCACACCGATGAGTCGTGAACAAGAACAAGCTCTCAAAATAATAGTGTGTGCTGTTCTCAAAGGGTCGCCAAATATTTCAAACTTTAGCCGTAATCCGACACGTTCATAACCCATCTTCGTGCAAAATTTTTGCAAAATCTGACGAACTACCATGTAATCTGGTAGAAGCTGTAACTCTTATTCATTACTTTGTCTCTTTAGTAGCTGGGTCAATATATGAGCTCAGGTAAAGTCCATCAACTCGATTTTGAGCCACGGGTGAAACAAACTCAATGTAAATTTCATAATTTTTGGCTACGACCAGTTGAGCCCCAAGTTTGACAGTAACGGTTTGACTCGTGAGATTGAATTGAAGGTCACCAACCGTGGGAATAAGAGTACCCTCGGGTAGAGCTGTGACCTAAGTAAGTGGATTTGTCATCATTTTACAACAAGCTGTTAAATGCAACTGAATTACCGTGAATGACCTAATAAAGGCCTGGTGCCGTTTAGAATGCGAGTCTTTCTCCAGCTTTCTACATGAAAGTGGTGAAAGTCTTTTAACCTCTGAACCCACCTGAATGAATAGAGCACCGGGGCTTTATTAAGTTCATTTGCGGCATTCCTGTGAACCGCTTCAATCAGATATCAGATGCTAGTTCTGACAAATGAACTCATAAGAATCTGATATTCAGAAATCTGAATTTGATTTTAAGAAAGTTAGACCATAGATTACTTTTACTAATTTTAGTTTTGTTTAAAATTCCATGGAAAACAATTAAAAACTTGAAATTATCACGTAAAAATTTCCAGAAAATATAATCCGTAATCCATTAATTCTGTCGAATAACTGAAAAAATGTCCCAACAGGTCATCTGAGTTGGGTTTACAATTGCCGGACCAAATAATCTGTAATCTGAATCTGGTTTAAAATTTTCCTACCAGATGGGGGAAATCTCTGATTAGTAATGATAACTGACAATATTTAGCCGAACCCGGTCTAACAAGCAATAGTGGGAGTGGGAAGAAGAAGTGGGAATTAATGAGATCTTGGCATAGCAGAACCGTCTGATCTGATCGTAGGATTTTCATTTTCGATCTTACATTTAGGACTCCAATTGTCGTGTTAACCGTGTGTAGAACGATTGTGTCGGTCGCTTCCTTGCACTCAACTAGAATTGTAACTTTCCCAGGATTTGTAAATCTGGTACCATCTTGAAAATCGTCCAAAATTGGTTTTATTTCCAAATTATAACTAATAGGAACGATAGCTTTCGGGAGACGGTAGAGTGGATTTACTGAATTTTTTGTTCCATGAATTTCTAATTCTTCTGGACCCAAATCCGAACGGAACGGTGGTAGGGCTAAAGTTAAATGCGAGAAAGCACAAAGTAAAAGCAATCTAGAAAGTATTCGAATCGACTCCATTCTGGCAACGTTTCAGTTCCAGGACCTTCCGAATCCAATGACGAAACAAAACTGGATGAAGAATTCTGCTGAGCAACTGATTTTTGCCGACTTTTTCCCATGGTGCTATCATTTGGCCACAATTCTGATAACGGTGTCGAGAATTTTCATCCAGGGTTATTACAAATTCATTGAGATAAAAACTCAATACGAAATTATTATGATTCCAACGAATCCACCAATTCATCGTTCATCTCATCATACTACCTTGGAATAAAATCTACTATCCAATAGTCGGCTTGATTAGTTTTCAAGACTCACATGTTCATTGTCACTACCGACATTAGGTCACCATAATTTTTATTGTCAAACACGCAAGCCATTGATGTTCGCAATCGGGTCAATATATCACTCTTACTTAGTAATAAGTGTCGGGTGAATACTGCAAACGGAATGCTAATAATTCATCCCACTTCCATGGCCCTGATAATAATTCAGATAAGCCATTCTACTGAAAATAATGAATGCCACTGATAATCCCTTAAATTATTATCATTTCTATTTGTTTCTTTTTTATAACGTTAGGCAATCTCACATTTATTCCACATAATATTCTGTGCGTAGTAATTCTGTACTGTTTACACATTCTAAAAATATGTAATTACTTATAATGTTTGATTTCTAACTAACATTAAATAATTCACTGCATTGCTATAAACTAAGAAATCTTAATTTAATAATAAACATGCGTTATTGTATTCTTCCCGAATTCCTACAACAAAAAGTAAACTTAAGGTGTACATTTAAAACTTTAGCTCAAGGAATTTCTATGAATTAGAAAATCAAACTGAACTCGTTAGAATAGGAGTAATTTTCCTAATTTGGTACGAAAATATGTTTTCTTCTTTCTTAGACATTTCAGAAACTGATCTTCACAGGATATTTAAAAGTTCAAATCGCACTGAACCAAAGTACCGTAACAATTTCTTATGATGATTTTGACCCTCCAATGAATCAGATTCGGAATTTAAAGTTTTAAATGAAACGTATCAAGTAACACATTTATCTAAACATGTAATTAAGTCAACATAAATGTATCTTGTGTAAAAACATGAAATGGTAAAGAATTTCCAAAATACACATCGCGATTATAAAAACAAACTCAAACTAATCTTAAAAACGACACAAAATTAAGAATTCGCCAGAAGGCCCTTTTATCAATAAAAAATACACGAAATGAAATCAAAAATAATTATATGTGATTATCTGTCACAAATATTCTTAAATAACAACAGACATTACATAAGAATCAACTTACGTACGTAAGATCAAGTTTAAGTTTTCAATGAGATTACCAAGTTGACTGCTAGGACTCTGACGAATTCTGTCAAGTTATAAACGTTTTTATACTTGACCATAAAATTAATTCTTACAACTTACAAGGTACTTTCCTCGGATGTAAAATTCACATTGAACTCAAATGTTTAGGATTCAATTCAAGTGTCCTAGTCACGGTCAGGAATATGTCACTATTATTTCTATTTTATATTATGAGACACAGCGGTCACTTATAGTTTAATTCAATTTATGGCATACAAGGCAAAAGCATTTGAAGGATATCTGGCCATGACCGAAATCTATTACTCGACCAAACCTTCAAAGTTCCACGTGACCAGAGCGCTGGAAATGACTAGTCCTAAACACTTTAGCGCGATATAAATTTTACACCCGGATCGTATCCCTCGACCGTTTTCTAAACAAGCCTTTAAAATTGAACTTGTTAGTGTAGTATGTACGTCTGGGTAACTTTTAACTTACGTTACTGGTGAACTTAAACTCGTTCCGTTTGTCATCATAAAGTACGTTTGACACTTCTTGACTTTTTCCTTACTATAATTTACAAATAGCTGAAATCAAAATCTTTATAGTAAAAACTATTTGGATTAGATGAAGTTGCTGTGTTCGGGACAGCTGGAATAGTGGTTGAAGTAGAGACTACTGAAGGATCGATTCCTCCCACAATTATTTCCGATGCTTGAGAATAAGACGCCGTATTGAGAACATTGACCCCATTGTCAATGCAAATTGGCCCTGGTGTCGGAGTCGAACTATTTTGTGGAGAATTATAGGAATAAGGCGAGCCGTGACTATGATTCACATTTACATTGACATTATCAACTGTAGCCCAAAAATAAGGTTCAGGTTTTAATGGACCCGGATTTGAAAAAACTTGACCAGGACTTGTTGAGTATTGAACGTTGACGACACCATTGTCCGGAGATTTTGATGTTCCACTTCCATTGCTATTTCTCCGATTTGCAATTACATAAGATTCAAACGAGTTTGGATTATTTTGAGGAGTGGTTGATCTTGGGGATTGGACCATGAGTGACCCATATGAGGATGTTGCTGGTTCCGGGTATGCTACACCGATCGGTAGCCCACCTCCTTGACTTTGTCCGCAAGAAGTATAATATTGAGACAAATGCTGTGAGATTACAGATGATGATTGAGTGATTGGTTCCGTGGCTGCGTAACTCTCCAGAAATGAATGTTTGGGTTTTGGATAAACAATCACATTTTGCTGCATTGGAGTGCCGCCTGCGGATGGGTTTGAACTAGAATCTCGATTGTATGGATCCGTAAAACGTGGTAAAGGAACGTCAGAAGTTGAGGCCGTTGTAGCTTTAACAATAACGTTCCGCCCAAATAATGAATTTGTAGAAGGTACGTGGACTGTGACAGGAAGGTTCTGAGAATGAAGATTGTACTCTAGTGACTGTTGTTGTTGTTGTTGTTGCTGGTGTTGTTGCTGCTGCTGGTGTTGTTGCCCTGTTGGATTCATTTTTGGCCCAGGACTCATAATTATTTTACGTTCTTGGTCCGAGCAAGAGGCATTGCTCACAATGACAGTGCTGCTACTACCCGCAGCCTCTGAGGCACTCGCAGAATTTTTGGGTTTTCGAGTTCTTTTAGGCTTCACATCCTCCGTACCACCAGAAGTACTCTGAAGAGTGGATTTGTTGTTCCTTCGTCTAGTCTTTTTTGCGGGAGGTCCTCCGGGGATCCCAATGGTGGAGGTGGATGAACTGGCAACGGCAGTATCAGTCCGACTTCCAATCGGGGCAAGGCTTGAAGAATCACCGTTAATAAACATGTATTTATGAACATTTTTGACGTGCTTCCGTCGATTTGATCTGTCTCGAAACTTCTTTAAGCAAATATCACATTGGTAAGGGACCTAGAAAAATATACAACACATTAAAAAGAATCTAACTCATACCAACTGACATTTTCGTTGAAATTTTTTCATAAATCATAATTAATTTGAATGGCTTCGGAGACATCGTCGAGATTTTAGACAATTGCAAGGAAACCATCAATCATGACAAACAAAAATTCATCCCTCTGAAGTTAGTTCTTCCTCGTGTGGCCTGTTGTGGCGTTCTAAAACATGATTTCTGCATCAAAGCATTTTCAACGAGGTCGATTGTTTTCTACAAATTTCATTAACGAATTCGGATTTTGTACCGAAGAATCTTGAACGCAGAGCGCAGGAAATGATAATCGAAAATTCATGAAAGCAGATTTTTGAATTCCAAGCAAGGATATAATAATATGAATTAAGGTTCCTATTTCAGGTATAATTCATTACACTATAATTACTAATTTCTGCTGATTTCTAACTCAAAAGAGTAAATAAAAATAAACAGCAATGAAATTGTATGACTCTCATACTCTTAAGGAACAGAAGAATCGCAGTCAGTAATCCTTTAAATTTTATCGTAATTGCTCACCTCGTTTGAATGTAGCAGCATGTGGTTTTTGAGTGACTCTTTGTAAATGAAAGATTTTTCACAGATTTCACAAGTGTACTTCCTATCCCGAGTATGAGTCCGGAGATGGGCTTTGAGATTATTTTTGAAAAGGAAAGCTCGACCACAGTGTTCACATTTGAAATTCCCTTCTGGTTTATCTGAATTAGAGTCTTTTCCGGGTGGTTTGGGGACTGATGGTGTAGTAGACGCGGTGGGGTAGCCAAATTGTCCTTGACCTCCCATCCCACCACCTCCGTTGTACGGGCCTGGTTGCATTTGAGAATTATTAGAGCCGGTGTTCATAACTTGATCCGGATGCTTTCTTTTTATATGTGTCCTCAAATTCACTTTCTTTGAAAATCCACTTGGACAAAATTCGCATTTGAATTTCTGTGAAAAAATAGTAATAAACTTAATGAAAGTCATCAAATAAATGCATGTTATATTGTAAACCACTGTGTTCTCATTTTTTTTGCAGTTCTCGAAGGCGGTTTCCCTAACCAATCTGCGCCATGAATTTATTTGTCAACTTCAGTACGGAAACTTCCAGTACAATCCTAATGACTGCAGCGGAAACTTAAACAATTTTTTTTAGTTCTCACCTTCGGAGTGTCAGAGTGTAGTTTGAGATGAGTATTGAGATTTGCTTTCTCCTTAAATTTTTGACCACAGGTTGGACAGTCATGGGTCACTGCTGGAGGTTTATGAGATGCCAAGTGAGAGTCCAAACTTCCTCTGGAATAATGAAAACAAACAGAAAATAAAAACTTTTGAAGACTTAGCGCATCACATGAGTAAGGGGAAAGTAATTAAAACCCAGGCTGATAATTAAACAACTCGATCTAATGATCACGGACAAAAACAACTGTCGGCCAAACCTTTAAATGTCAATCCATATCCGTAATAGTAATAAATTAATGTTAGGGTTCTGGATGCCTGATATGAATGAATGTTCAAGATTCTAAGAAATCAATCAAAGTGCGTCATTAGGAACTCGGCCTTCCCCAACAATAACAGCTGAACAATAGTTAACTTGTTTATCTCGTGGTTCTGAGTTAATAGTGAATAAAGAAGTTTGTCCTGTTCCCGGCTTATCTAACACTTACACCAGTCACATCATCATTTAACTTGGGAATATAATTATAATACACAAGAGGTCATATTTGAGTTCAAATGTGCTTTGTGTCCAACTTTACAATATCATTAAATATAAAAGAGTAAAATAATTGAGACCATACGTAGACAATCGCCGACGACCAATTTGTATTTTAAACCATAACCCGTCAAATAGAAGGTAGGCTTTGGTATTTGTATTTGAACTTGGAATCAATTCTGAAGCTTGTATCACAAGCAATGCCTGATAATGAGGTTCCCACATTTTTTCTTTATATTTATTATACTATAAAATTTTAAGGTTGTTACGAGTTAAAAAACTGTAAAAACTTTTGTCAAGGTCAATGACTTTTGGAGGTAATTGTCTTAAAAAATTACAACTTTTATTATTTTCATAAGACTAATCGCAGAAACCGTATGTATCTATCTAACCTAATTTTCAAAAAATCTTGCGAATAAACTTTCAAAATGATCAAATCTTTCGTGCTGAAATACAGCATTTTTGACTTTAATTTGTTTTCAAGTCCACAAAAAATTACACGATTGTCGCTTTGATGAAATTTTTGGTCAACCCGGGCCAAGTTTAAGGGTGCACGCTTTGGACCTTAAGTTCACCACATACCGTCCTAACGATTATTTCGTATTAAAACTCGAGAAATTATTTTTAGAAGAAAATTATACGCTATGAACCCCGGGTTCCTTTCACTAAGCTTCAGTGAAAATTTTAGAAGAATCCATTTGAGGATGTCGAAGATAAATTGACCCGCGTCGTAAAGTCTCATTAGAGTCCCCTTGTTATCGGCATGGACTGTAAATCGCGACTTATCGACACGGGTCGATTTATCTTCGATTCTTCGACATCCTCAAATGGATTCTTCTAAAATTTTCATTGCAGCTTCGTGAAAGAAACCCGGGGTTCATAGCATATCATTTTCTCGAAAAATAACTTCTCAAATTTTAAAACGAAATATTCGTTTGTACTGTCAGTGGTGAACTTAAGGTCCAAAGCGTGTGACACTAAATTATAAAAATGTAAATTGAAACACTGCCATAGAATTATGTGCTTACATTTGATTAGTTATCTTTGTGTTTTAAACATACACAAAATTTAAGTTCGATTTCTCTCGAAAAAGTTCACCAGCCTTTTACAACATATCAACAAATCCAAAATTTTACACTTATTTCCGTCCGTAAGACCGTAATCAAGAAATTTTTCAGAATACCAGACGAGAAAAACGAGAGCCGAACTTGTGCTTCCTGTGCTTTTTACATCTTTCTTTGATTATCTTGTATAGAAACAAACATAATTTTCGAACCCGGATTTGATAGCGACAAATAAAATTTCACTTCTCTAGAAAATATAGCAGACAACAAATTAACTTTTACTCACTTTAAGAAAGTACTAAAAATGCTTTCACCATCTGCGTTTCACTTCACACACACAATACTAGAAAAATAGTCTCCGCAATCTGCATGCGTAATTTTTTCCTTCATATAATTCCCCGAAAAACACCTGAGTAGGTTTTCAAAGAAATATTTGAACTATAATCAGTCGTACTTTCCACACACACCCACACTACTTCTCCTTTGGGATCGTTAAATCAAGACAAACAAAATTCTGACTCTTGAGAATATGATTGACCACTAACTACCAATTTCAAACTTCAACTCAAATAACCTCTCAGAAACCAAAGTATTATTTTACAAGATTTTCGTCAGTGACTCAAGCTGAGCTTACCCAAAACAAAACCTTGACTAATACTGACTAAAACACTATTCGCAATATTTTCATACCATGCATGCATGTATCCATCCAACCAACTAGTACGACTACGACTAAGTCACTCTTTTCCAAGTATTCCTTCCCGCTGATTCATCCAGGCCAAAGCTAGAGAGCCAGACCAAACGCTAACGCCAAATTCGATAGAAATGAGAGATCCAACGCACCAAACACACAGACAGAAATCTGAGGAACGAGAATAATGAACACGAACACTTCTTTGTATCAAACTTTTTACTACCATTACCGACAGCGACCACACATACACGGAAGATCGGGATGCGTCCTGGGCCTGTCCAACAAAAATGACAACTGAGTGTTTTCTACGAAATGTATTGTTATTTTATTGGGATGAGTAATCAAGGGAAATGAGAAATGATTAAATTGATACAATGATAAATTAAACAAAATTGAAATGTTAAATAGAACCACACATTTTTAGTAGGATAAGGTACTGCCGATGTTGACACAACCCAATATACAGGTGTAAGTCAATTGACACACCATTTTATTCGACCGATCGAATAATCAAAGAAAAAGTGAAATGACTAAATTGATTGAATTGAATGATTAATTAAACAAAATCTACAAAATCGCGTTTTTACTAACGTAAGGTACTGGTACTATATGGTCACTGTCCACACTCCACAGGTGTAAACTGTGTAATAACACACGGATCAAGTTGTTAACAAAGTGGTTAGTTAGTCACTCAGTTAGTTAATATGAGACCTACAATCCACTAAATAATTCAATTCAAGTCTCCTCATCATACGTAAGGATTAGTCATCCAAACTCCACACGTACGTACTCAGTCAGATCCTAGTTCGATAAAACTTTTGATAATATAAGAAAGTTGAATTGACTTGACATTGGCATCATTTCATGCCGGACACACATCAACACTATTACTAACTGGTACTTTTTTTTCACAACAATAGGAATTAGGAAATGTGGGTGAAAATACATGTGCTTGGACTATATGGCATGTGTAGACATTTCACATTTGGATTTGGCATTTGGTCTTGGAATTCCAAATTACGTTACTTCGTCGTCATCATAAACCCTTTCTCTGGGATTTCCCAGTCTCGGTCGGTCTCCGTTCACCCTTTTACATTTACATTTTTACCTCAACCCTTTACTTATAATGTACTATTATTATTATGATAAAATAAAAGCAAGTGTAATGTACAATATGAATACTATAATAGCGTGCTATCAAGAAATAAGAAACATCAGACATACGGACCAGACGATCTAAAAGTGAATGACTTGATTTTATAGGATTAGTTAGCTTTACATGCAATAAGAGTAGTAATGCAATATGCAGGAACAGGTGAATTGCAATTAAGTATAAAACTGGCTAGCTGGGTTCAGTAAAGAGGCCAACCAAGAAAGAAAAATGAGAGTGGTAGCCGGATGTACTTTGTTCATCTTGAAAACAGCTACAGATTTTTTTTTGTATTTGTTTTTTGTTTTTGCATCCGTTTAGCTCAATTTCAGTTTCTGCATTGCATTGCATTGCACTGCTTTGAAGCGGATACTCTGTTTAAACCAACGTAAATGACTGCGACTTTGACACCAACACCACTCAATAAGCTAAACTGTGGAATCGTAACGGTGGATCTTGATCTGCGTTATTGCGTTAAGGAAAAACCAGAAAGGTGAGATTAATTAAGTGAAATTTGTGTATGGATGTAAGACGACGAGCACATGGACAATCGACATTGGAGAAATGCAAATATACTATGATATGAACGTCAAACATCCATACGTTTTCCTTTCAGTTTGTTTCCTTTAATTGCTTAGCGGCAAATTCCACTGACCCGGCTAGCCAGGTGTTTTCACTAAACCAAAGAAAATGGAAATAATAATTGGCATTTCATCAGGTGACTTGTGATATGCTGCATGGGTGGCTGGGTTACATAGAACAGGAGTGGTCACACCACAATACAGAAACTCAAATTCCTTATGAGTGAATCATTTTGTTCTCAATCCGTTGAAGTAAGAATTAATTGCAAACTGGCCGGACCACTTTCAGAAACCGTGGAAAAAGTGATTCATAAAATACCGTAATGAAATCCGAAAACCAATTATAATGATGGAAAACTTAGGAATCAGTTGCTTAATTCAAAGTAAAAAAAATAACGTGAATCATAATTCTTCAGACTCAGTCTTTCAACAAGAGCGCATTAAGATTTGTTTAATTTGTTAAACCTTTGGTTATTACAACTCTTAATAATGTAAATGTAAAAATAATTAAGTTGTTTCTCAGAAAAGACAGTATCTATAAATTTTTGTTAACCAAGTGAACATTCGATCTTTCAAAATAGGATAACGTAAAAAGACATTAACTTAGTTTATTCTTACAGAAATTTTACCAACGTTTTATCAAAATTGAAACGAGAACACACAAAAAATTAGAAAAAGTCTTGAAGTTATATCTGTTACAATTAAAACCGACCACAATTTACTAATTCCAAATGACACGGGAATAGATAATCCGATTAACGAATGTTTTCAACGTTGAAAACGATCGAACGTTTAACAAGGAAATACGTATCGAACATAAGTAATAGATTTTGTGAAATAAAATCAACCATATTAATTTTGACTAACATTTCAATTTTTAATCCAATAAATCTTACGAACTCATGTTCTTTTCAAAAAAAACAATTCAATTTATGAAAGATAATCAAGTTAACTTGGAATGGTATGAAATAACTTATCTGAATTAATCGTCACAAAAAAGGAATAGGGTCTCAATGAAATAACGAAACACGAAACTAATACAATTGTTAAAACTCTAGCTAATTTGCTTATTTGTTAATTTAGAGAAATTAATTAATTATGAAACTTAAGGCGGATAGTTTCGTTGTATCCTAAAACGATTCGAAAAACGTCGAACTTTTATTTTCAAGCGAGAGGGTACATTCGTCATACCTAGGAAGATGTGACCACAGTTTATGTATCTAACAATATTATTTTTTAAAAGAAGTTCCAAAAATTGTTCAAAATCGTCAGAAAAAAATCTGAATGATTTAAAAGTTGAAAAAGTACAACTCAAAATTTCAAAAGATTCAAAAACACTTAATATTATACAAATGTTGAATTCACAAAATGATCTTTGATCAAGTTAAGCATTTCTCAGATGATCTCGAACGAGTTAAGCCGACATTCTGAATTTCTGATATACTACAAATTCAGCCTTAGCCTTATTCCGACCGGGCCGTGCCGTAACTTAATAATTTGTCAAAAAGCTTTTTAACAAAATCGGTTTGTAAATTTCTGAATGGTGTGTCGTTTTAATTTTTGAACAATCGGTGACAACTAAATCCTAGTCCTATACGTTCTTCTTTTTAATTCTACATCCCATGTTTTTTCATCATAACTTAACCAAAATGATTGTAGTAAATCATATTTTATTAATTCAGATGGGAGAGAAAATGTAAATTTTGAAGAAACTACTTCGCACCGAAATAAATGCGCAATTCAACATCAATGAAATGTTGGAAACGGAGGCGTAAATTCAAGAGGGAACCTTCATTTCTGAGTTCTGACTCGTTCACTATTACCTCTAACCATGCGAATGCTATGTCTGTATTTAAATGCAATTCTGAATCGATATCTTAAATCTGGGGTATGATGGTTGAATTAGGTCAAAGGTTTAAGAATTACGATGTAATGTGCGGAATGCGACTATTTTTTTCTACTAACAGTGACGGCGTTATAAGCTACAACGAGCTGCGTGCGACCAGCGAAGCACGTTCCACAACATAATTAAATTAACTAATCACATTGCAACAATATTATAAATTCATTCATTTACAGGTTAACAACCCAACTTTAATTCCACTAGTTGTAAATTTGCCCTACGTCCAGATCTTTGATCTTTTAATTATGTAATAATAAAAAGTTGATGAAAATCGGTATAGTAAGGTCAATTCACACAAAAAAATTTAAGAAAAAATTTGAAAATAATTAACGTAGAAAATTCGCAAACACTCAAAATTGAGCGAATGTAGTCTGATAAAAATCGAGTAAATTGTCAAAATTCTGGAACAATAATCTCACACATTTTTGAGGAATGCTGTTCACAATGGATGGACTAACGTTAACAGGAAGCCAGAGAATTATCAAAAATAAAATTATAGGAGGATCCACACACAACTATTTTTTACCGAAAGAAAACTATTCCACCAAAACCACCGCAAACTTCAGGTTACGCAAATTAAATTCGCAAATACGGGTTTCGCTGATTCTAATGGATCATGTCTAAAAATCTTACCACAAAATAGTTTCCTCTGAATTAATTGATTTCTAACGTGAAGCATTTCCCCAAAAAATGTTCCGAAAACTAGAAACAACTTTTCCAGTAAATATTTCCTAACGTTGCGGTTCTGGTCTTATGTTTATTTGTTGTTGTCGATAACACCTTTCCAGCAGGTGCTTATGGAGTTCGCGAAAATGACAACACAAACACACTTGCACTCACCAAATCACTGATTACAATAGTTCGTATCTAAAAACAAACATTGATTGTATGTTTTCGTTATGGCTATGGGTCAAGTGCGGATTTATGTCGTCACTGTGTCACACTACTACCTACTACGACTATCAATCACATCTGGTATTAAAAATATTGTTTCAATTAAAGTACCGAAGAAGTACCCCGTAAACACTGAAATTCGAAGGTGTCGGCTTAACTTAAGCCTTGCCTTTCGGCTAGACTAACAAGTCTGGAGATTTAAGAAAAGTAGTAGGAGTACTAGTAGTATCGGGCTAACTACCTGACAAGCAGGGAACCAACGAATGGATACAACTGATGAAAAAAGAGCAATGTCTTTTATTTCTTATACTAAATGTGAATGAATGGGTGAGGAGATGAATGAATCAGTCAGAGTCAGATTTAGAGGATGAGAATGAGAACGATGACGAAGTTTTGAGAGTTGAAGTAATCTCTTAGTTCGAGGGATAAATAATATGGACGTAATAACTTACGACGACGACAACGACTAACTGCTGATAGTAATAAAACCAAACCCAGATGAAAACAAGTCACAAGTTATAGCATAAAAAAATAAAGAAATAGAAGAAAAAAAAAGACGACAGACTGGCTCGTTTGACTGACTCACCGATATGAGAAGAGTGCTCCGCAAATGTCACAGCAATAACTACCCACATTATTGTGAACTCTTTTAAGATGTTGCTCCGCAATTTTCGCACTCTTAAACGTCCGATTACAAATGGAACAATCACGGCTCACATTCCTTTTCCCGGGTGCTGCTGGCGTGGACGTTGTTGTCGACGTGGAGGACGCCAAGGCCGGTGGCGAACTCTTTTTTGCCATCACGAGTCCCTCAGAACTAAGGACACTCGCCGATGCCAAAAGATTCAAGTTGTTCAGAGCCATGGGCATCGATGGCACTGCTGGTTCTGATTTAACACAAACAGCACTGCTCGAACTTGAAACAACTGCCGAAGACAGTCCTGGTCGGGTGGTAGAATTTTTCTTCCGAGGAGTACTCGTACTACTGCTCAGGACTGAAACAGGGAGACTTGAACTCAATGGTCCTAACACTTGATTGGTTGTCGAAGTAGCTGTGGTTGCAGATGATGTTCCTGTTGGTGTTACAATGAAATTTTGTCTCCCTTTGGGAGAATACTGATTGGTACTGGTTGGTTCTCGATCATTGTTGGTATTGATGGTAGTACTGGTAGTGTTCGTACTGTTCCAACTTCTAAACATTGAGGGCATTAAAGTTTGCTGGTGTTGGAGGAGAGAGGAATTTCTTTCGGATTTTATAACGGCTGCCGCCTGCTGAAAAATTGGGTTAATACTGCTTCGGTGACCTTTCGAACAATTGGTACAAAGTCCCACGGCGACTGTTGTGGCAGCTGAAAAATTACAGTTTAAGTCATGAATTAATGAAACAACAGTCTATAGCATGTGGGACTCGCATTTGTCAGAAAGAATGTGAAGTTTTCAATCAAATAAAATGATTCGCGAAAAATTGTCGACACCACGAACTTTATAATAATATCGTGCTCTGAATTTTAAACGAATTTATTTAAAACGTCCTTGGAGAATACACAAAATATATAATATGCATGGATCGATTACTTCCATTTTTTACCGGAGAAAATTGCCAGAGTTAAAATTTGGTACTGCGCGAACATTGACACACGACGTGCGTTTTGGAATTTAGTGAAAAACTGTTCTGGTGACATTCATGAATCGTTGCGGACATAAAAAATTGCCCCTCATGACCTTTGATACATTGACCATTTCATGTGTAGTGCATTTCTTGAATCTAGGCATTAGTGATTGGAAAAAATTGAAATTTAACTGTAAACCTAGGATTAGCAAAAGTTCGACCATCAATAGTTAGTAAGTTAGTTACTGCAGAAACATGGAAAATCCAATGACTCACCCACTGGGGAAGATAAGGCCGATGAGGACATATTGGGGAATAGGTCACCAAGTTTGATAGTTTCAAATTCTCCATTTGTCACATATTCATGTTTCCCACAAACTTTACAGGTGATTCCACTGCCCCCTCCGTTCAAAGAATTTCTTCCGAGGCCCAAACCAAGTCCGAAAATGCTATTACTCACACTACTACTGTTGGAAGTTACGGCCACGGCTGAGACCGGAATTGGGCCATTTTCAAAGGCCATACCGATACCGACGTCTTTCTTCATATTCAAATTCCCACTCGCAGGACCAAAGTTCATCGTCATTTCATTCAATTTCAACTCTCAGTTTTTCAAAATATTCTCGTCTGATTCTGATATAAATTACTGTCATACCACCGATACCGAATAAATTAAATTCCAACAACATGCATGCAAACACCGACTCCCCCTCGGGGCACTGATTTTTGTCAAGTCAATTCATCAAGTCCAAGTTCAGTAGTATTTTCATCTAGGTACTTTTGTCATCAGTACATGGTAAAAAAAAACTCTTAGATAACCTCATACATCATTTCCATCCACTTTGGATTTTTTTTTCGTCGCATTTTATCATTTGTCAGTAGTCAGTGGGCGTCTTTCGTCTTTCCATGAAGTTTCCTTTCCAGTAGACAATAATATTACCGTTCATTGTTCATTACTTCCATAAAAACAAGACACAAGATAGGATTGACCTCGAAATCGAACTTTTACTTCTGATACTTCCACTCTATAACCAAAAAGTACCTAAACTGATCAGTTTCTTACAAATCACAATTATATCGACATTTGTATATCGTACATCGTAAACAATTCCACTTTTCCACACACAACTATAGCAGCAACGCAATTACGTCCCTTGTGTTCCCCTCAATGAATTAAGGGGTCAGAATTGGTGTCTCAAGAGAACAAAAAAACTGGACATTGATGGCGATGATGATTAGTGATTATTTTTCAGTGATAAAGAAAGCAGTGGCTAAGAGGTCAGTGACAATTGTCGTCGTCGTTTCGTTCGTTTGTTGTGTTACGTACTTGGATTTGAGAGATTTGTAAAGTTCCTCCTTGACGCGACCAGACGTCCGTGGTTGGCTGGGACGGGACGGAAGGCGCGGACTGGGATTAGCATGGGGGGAAAAATTATGTCTATTTCTATTCAGTCTATTCCTTTGATGAGAACAAGTGGAGGTGAATGGAACGGAAATCAACAATGAGTCACACTCATTCACGATTGTCTTACATTCCAGACAGAACCTGCCTTGGGGTTTAAGGACTATGCACTTTGAAATACATTTTGTACACAATATAAATGAGAATAATAAACAACATTTCAGCTTATTCAAACGCAAACGTGTAGAAAGTCATGATAGATGACTGTCTTACATTCCACACGAAAAGGACGGGTGTTGGACATGGACTTTGTGGGAGCACATTTTATACACAGTGAATGAGAAACAAATGAATGCATGGACGTAATAGAGCCCCGGATCCCTGTTCATTCTGGTGGGTTCAAGGGTCAAAGACTTTCACCACTTTCACCATTAAGTTACATGTAGAAAGCTGGAGAAAGACCCTGGCATTATTTGAGCACAGCGTTCTAAACGGCACCAGGGCTTTATTAGGTCATTTACGGTATATCAACCTAATCCAGGGACATCCGGGTCATAGTTTGACAATTAGTTTGTACTTTCATGCCAATTGATTTATGATTGTCTTACATTCCAGACAAAAACTACATTACGGTTTGTAGGACAGTTGCAGTTGGACGTTAGAGGGTTAGACATGAGCGTTGATGAAGCAGGTTTTTCACACAATAAAGACAAACAAATTTTTAGGCTTATTCCAGACATTCCGGGATATCATATTTGAGACAGTGAATTAGTATTTGCTTTAATAGTTGTCAAACATGTAAGAACTGCCTTGTTGGGGTATGTTTGAGAATTGGTCGTCGAACATGGATTTCCCGGAAGAAGATTTTCTACACAATAATCAGCGGTGAATGAGAAACACAAATATTTCAGATTGTTCCAGACAGTCGGGGTCATATTTGTTCTTGCTGACGATCGCCTTACATTAAAGTTAAAGTTAACGTTAGTGCCTTTAGTCATTAAACCTATTCAGTTAAAATTCGCGCTTATCAGCTTTACGAATTCTTAGTTCGTAGGCCAGATTTGATATCGACGAGGTGACTCTTCTCTAGAGAAGTCACTCTAGAGGCCCCATCGTCGAGATAATTATATTCTGGGTACCAGGACCCAGTACCATGAGAATATCCATAGCATAGGGAATTAGGAAACAGACCGAGCAGGAATTGAACCCAGGAGCTGATACCTGGTGGATTTTAGCCCGCGGCTTTCTGTGAGACACTACACTTCGTCTTACCAACATCCCAGAAAAACACTTCCTCTCGTTTCGTTGAAGAGTTTGTAGTTGAACTTGACGCTTGACGGACATCAGTTTTGAATGAGGAAAATAAGCAGTTGAATTATTCCAGATATACCACAAATCTTAGGCTTTTCTGCGTAAAGTATGTCCATATACGATAATTTTGTCAGTCTGCTAATTAAATTAATCGGATTTGATTCTTATTGGCAAAGATACCTAGATTTATTTTCGTTGTGAATTCAAAAATACGATAATCTTGAACGGCTTTTACTTATAGTCCGAACACTTTCACTACCAATAGCATCTTGTAATTTCCACATTTTCAATTGTCGTAAAATCTGCTCATTGCAAATTGCTTTTGCTATCACCGTTTTTGAAGCGCGGTATATGCAATTTATGGACTTATTCAAAACCTCGTAAAGTTAAAGAGAAAACTTGTGAAAGTCGTACTCGTACCGTCTGCGTCTGGTAGGTTGCTTTCTGTTTAAAGGTCCACTTATAGTTTTGAAAATTTTGGCTGAATGAAAAAACCTAGTAGTAACTTGTGTAGGGAAGGTACCCCTAGTTGCTGGATTAAACGATAGACAGTAGAATAAAACTTATTTGAACCAACGACGAATTTTATTGTCAGTCTGAGGGAATGTAACCCGCCATATATAGCGAAATGATAAGGAGGTACTGCTACCACTTGCAATATCCTAATACCGATTGACGCAGTGCGTAACCTCATAAGAAACTTGGGTTAATTGTCGCTTAAAGATGTACCAAAGAGTAACTACCGCACGACGGATCGTCACACAGTCCGTGTGTTAAGAGGTTAATTCGCTACAATAAAAATAATTATCATCCAAGCACTTAATGAGTCGAATGTCTTTAAACTCAAGCTAAATAATAATCACAATATACATCTTTATATTTAAAATTATATTCGAGGATAAATATTTTAATGCCTCATCGGCATGACTTCTTGTCATCCAAGTTTATTGGAATTGCGGCTGCGATTCGTACTTATAATTACATGAATTCTGACGTCCATTCGTTTGTACAAGTTTCCTGATTTAGCATTTCCGCAGAAATTGCTCTGATTCGTATTTATGAAATTATAGAAAAATGCGTGCATGCTATGCGGTTGCAAATACTGGTAAATACATAGAATCAAATACTAATGTATTTATTCAGAAATCCACTTCTGTAATAACTTGCGAAATCTGATTCGGTTCCAGGTTTCTGGTATGGAGCGCGTGCTCGTCATTCATAATATCCTGTTTCCGTAGACCTACATTTATTTGCAGCATTATTTTAGAATCATGATTCCACTAATTAATTAAAACACAATTTTGTAAGCAGATTCATCTACATTTTTTCAAATTATAATTAGATTACCCTGAACAACAATTGATTTCTCGTTTTAATCTTTACTCCGTCAGAACCGCATGTGTGACATCATTCAATTCGAACTAAAATTAATCTATTTTATAAATGTATAGTTTAGTTTCCATTCAGGTATCTGTTGTAGTCTTCTAGTTGACAGTTATTATTGAACATTTGCTTTTTTCTTTCAGGCAAAAGCGTGTATTAATTTTGGTGATCTCAAGGTGATGATTCAATGTTGATTGTGCTCATCGTGTTTACTATTTTTTCATGACCCCACAGTATTATGCGTTCTATTAGACACAGTTGCTAATATGTTGAAGTCCAGTTACATTTTAGGGCTTTATGTATTTCTATACTATAATATTGGTTTAAAATAAAATACAATTTACATTCATCGTTTATGGTCAAACACTATCGAGTATTTTTTTAAAGGAATTGCTATTAATTTGGCCTAAGCGGAATGCCATAGTTAGTAGTGAAAGAATTACCTATGTAAAGGAATCACCACATTATGTCAAGCGGAGAAGAATTTTTACCAATATTCTGTAAATTGGATTGCACAATAAAAACCGATATACACTGTATACCTGTGAAACCCGTTCTTAAAGCAAATACAACCAACCTCGTTAAAAATGTAAATATTTACATAATGATTTGATTCTACTCTAACGAGTTAAACTAATAAGAAGCTATTCAACGTGTAGGTTTGCAAATTCTACCACCAAGTGCTAAAACATTAATTCCTAAAATCGAAACTGCGAATTCTGAAAATGCATGAACTCCATGCCGGTAACACGTGTTATTCTGGATTTCCGAGATCAACAAGGGAGGTCTGGATTTAGGATTTGGCAACGAACGCGAAGAAGGGAAAAGGAAAATGGCAAGAAGATTGAATTTGCCTGAAGCCAAAAATCTGGAAGGGGAACCGAGAGCGCCGTCCCGTGCCTTGCCATATGCGAATACGAATGCGAATGATTAAAGATTGACGCAATTTTTGTGCAATTCGTCATCACTTTTTCTAGGGAAATGAGACATTATTGGCTTGGAGGGGAGAGTGACTCATACTTTTATACTATAAGTCCATTTTGATTCTGCACTCCTTGTCTATATGCTTGTCCCATTTTATTTTGCCACATCCTATTGTTTTTCTTACTATATTATAGATCCTGATCCTGTCTCATAAGGAACCCTTTTCACATGTAAAACTCATATCAGGTTTTCAAAATCAAGTCATTTCCAGTGTCCTGATCGCGAATGTCGGGGGATCCAATTTTGTAGATTTCACATGAAACACCGAAAAACCGAAATTTTGAAATAGTAGATATCTATCGAAATCGAACCCAAGTGGTCACATATGAACATGAAAACGTGTAATGCTCGACTTAACGTCAGGAAACAGATTCACGCTAGAAATGTCTGAAACATTTCATCATTATAAGAGTTGAAAATCGGTCAAGTGCACTAATGGGTAGGAAAGTCTGGTACCACGAGGATGGATAAAAACATGGTGTATAGTGCGCTCTTTTTATTCGCGGCCGAAACTTGACATTACTAATCCTGATTTGATTTACAGTTGATGATTTAAATCATTACATACGTATCAAATCCAATCCAGTCCAAATTCTGAACTCTATAATATAATTTACATATGAAAAGGATTCCTTGTGAGCCTGCCACACATGAAATGCTTGAGGGATTTCTGTGGGAGTAGAGAGTAGATAGAATTTTAATTATTATCTTTGTTAGTCATAAATACAGTACAATCATAATATTACTACTTACTAGCCAGTATTTATAAACAGTGGTTATACTAGCAGTGAACTGATATGCCGGCACAGAGCAGACATAAGACAGTTTAGACGTTTAGACAGTTCGTAGTATCTGCATTATTTATAAATAATTATGCATGCATGAATTACTCCATGGCATTGTATTCAAATCCGTTGTGTTAACTCTTAATAGGACCACAACCTAACTTACCAGTTCATTTAAGGATGACACATACATATAGGGTCATACTTGTCATTATTCCGTTCAAAACTGAAAGAAGTTTGAATTTTTTAAACCACAACTTGCAACGACTCTTATCTTGTGGTTGCATACATCTGCGTAATTTTGATTTTGAAGTAAAATTTCGGATTTTGATTTCAAAAATACATTTCAGCAAGAAGTTTCAATTTTGCATCTATTTTGGCCTTTCA
The DNA here is from genome assembly GCA_034698945.1 of Protaphorura quadriocellata. Lineage (NCBI taxonomy): Eukaryota > Metazoa > Arthropoda > Collembola > Poduromorpha > Onychiuridae > Protaphorura > Protaphorura quadriocellata. Next base: position 32,158 of record JAQGCA010000036.1, on the reverse strand, counting down.
AAGAACGTTGGTTCTAATATTTGTAGGACGGATTGAAATTGTCATATTTATAATTCCTCACGATTTCTATCTATCAAAAAATTCCCAGCAACTATTGACAGAAATCTTCTAAAGTTTTCCATTTATCATCTCAATGAATTAGTTGTATATATGTTGTCATATTTTGTTATATTAGCATACATTTGCTGTAAGTACTGCATCCCATTCCTTTAAAATTATCTGCTATCGTCCACTAAAATTTGCTCACATTTGAGTATGTAAGAAAATGCTCCCAGAGTTATCCTTAAGCACTGTATTTCATTTGGAGGATAATATTGTAAAAAGAAAGTTGGAAATAGCAACGGCTAATTTATTTGAAACATTTCCAATTGTATCAGAAATGTCTTCACATTCGAATTTCAAGTTTAAACCGTTTTGGAAAATAATAATACCCAACTCGCGCTACATTTACAATAAAACCAAATTTCACACACATTTTGGACTGTATAAATAAATGGTTCATCATATTTAGTTGAAAGAGATTATTTTACGGACGATTCAATATGCTTTCGCACTGTATTATCGTCTGGCCCGCCTATGATAAATTACTAAAAAGCGTTAATTGTAAGATGGCTACAATGGAATTACTGCATTAAATTCAATACGAATTGTAGATGTCATTGACTTTGGAAAACCTTCAACTTTTCTGACTGCAGCAATGAAACCAAAATATTACGACGTACAAGTTTACGTTGACCACGACATAATTCCATCATCCACACTTGGAGACAAAAACATGACAGAAAAAGTCGAAATATCCGTCTAGACACAATAAGATGTAAATGTCTAGTCACTCACAAAGTAGCGGCAGTTAATTTTAATTTTTTGTTTGTGTATTCTGAATCCGATTTGATTCTAAGGAAAGAGCAGTTGCAGAAATTGTCGCGGTAATCTCAGTTAACAGTATCAAATGTCGATACACCCTGACCCTGCTACATGTGTTGCATGATAACAGACAAGTCACAAGGCAAAGAGCAAAAAAATAAATCTGTATGAAAAAATATAATGACGTGTTCGTTTTGTGCATATTTATATACTTCCAGTTAGTTATAATTAGAGACGTAGATTATTTGACGGATGTGGATGATGTAATGGTTCAATGATGTGATGAAATTTATTGATCAAATACATGACGTTATCAGTTTTATGATGCATTTGTTTTTCCCCAACCAGTTGACATTTGACATTGATGATTGATTTGATGGCGTCATGAATGACATTCAGAATTCCTGTTAATTCTAATCAGCTTTAGCTCAGATTAGCAGGTGCCGTCGCGTGTGGACATTATGTATGGTGAAGCTATATACGCAGTTACGGCAATTCATAAAAAAATCTGTATGAATATGAAGGTTTGACGGTCATTTTCTTATGTATTCAAATGCTGATTAAGTTTAATTACTAAAAAAATGTAATTTTTTCTATTGTACAATGTACAGTTATTTTCCAGGTTAAACTGGTTCAACAAATTGGTTTTGACTCGTGCAAAATAAGGATATCAGTGCATCGCAATTATTGCGACACATGGAAATGTAAGAGGGTTAGGGTTAATGACGTTCATTCACATTTTCCATACATGCTACGAAATTGTTATTGTTTATCAAAAGTTATTTTCCATTCCCTTGTAATATTTACATACACAATAGAAGTCTTAGGATTTGTTGACTCTTCCTGAGTATAGTCGATTCCTTGTTTTGATTTCCAAGAATATTTTTTGTTAATGTTCATTGCATTCATTGTTAAATCCAATTTATGTACACGTGTGGAATAAATTGCACTTGATGAGTTTCTGTAGTTTTTTTTTGATTTTATGACTTCTGAGAGTCCTATGACGTCCAGATAAATATTTACCTTAGTATTGCGTGTCCGGAAAGTAAATGAACTAAATGTTAAGGTTAAAAGAACCAAACTAATTATACTTTGCAAAATTCTTAAAATATTTTCAGGTAATACTGCAAGGATTTTTCGTATTCACGTTTAAGTCCTACATCCGTAAATCTTAAATTGGAATCTTCTTATTAATAGCGTCAAATTATCTGATATAGTTAGTTGCGTATTTTGGGAAGATTAAAAATTATTCATTTGGAATCGTAGTGACGAGAAAGAAATTCAAGATTTCAGAAAAATTTTCAACAAAGTTTAACAATTAGAAAATCTGCTTTCGGCAGTGTTATTTGCTGATGATACGATATAATCTGTTGCAGTACGGTTGTACTGGATCGTTTCCTCTGGACTAGTCCGGTTTGTAACGGGACTGTCATACACGGACTGATATTTGAAAGATTAATGCGAAAAAGAATCGAAAACTTGACATGACTTATACCAGCCAAGGCGGACTTCGCTTTCAAGTCCGATTCAAGTACGATGTGCTGGAAATCGTCAGAACCAAAACTTGTTCGGATTAACTTCCAAATAACCGATTTGAATAAGCGTGAAAGACATCGTACTCTTGGCGACGATGTCCCATGGCCTGCACACTCAACGAATATGTATCGTCAGTATTTTAATATATTACAAAATATTTATTTATTTATTCCTTTGGAACTGCGTTTAGTTATAAAAAAATAATAAAATCAAGGTCTCAGGAGCATACCTCCGACTGAGGTACGAGTTTGAGCATTTACTAACTGGACATCAAATACACTTTGTCGTCTATTTGTTCCTATAAATATTCACTCCTTTTTGCCAGGTCTGAACGGGTTTCCGAATTATTTTTAATAATATTTTGCAAATTCTAGCCAAAAACTTGCTTTAATCACCGGGGTACTTGTAAATGATGTACTTGCTTTCTTACTGTCGATTCGACATTTGCTAATTAGATCGATTGAGTCATTGTTTCTTGGCGTTCGACGAAAATTAATTAATCACACTTCATATCGATTTCTATAACGAAGGTTTCTCGCCAAGAACCATTTCGAATTTTTGAATTCATGTATGTTCATCAAAACCATGTGAATTAAGGGCTCCCACACAGCTATCCTTTGAAACGAGTTACGAAGTAAGAACCCGGAATTGGATATATTGACCCGTGACCAGACAACGGTCCAACTATCCAGGCATCCGGTGTTGTCTCAAACAATCACAACAAAATGAAATTTAATTACTCGAGCACGAGTACAACTGAAAAATCCCACTTACAGGTATTTGTAAAAATACTTCAACCTTTCCCAATACGTAATTGCAATTAGAAAATTTGATTCTCATCATGAATCGGAAAGACAGTACAGCAGTAAAGCCAAAACGAGAACCGAGAAAATGGGAAGCCAAAAATGTTTCTGAAAAGGATCAAAAGCGTTGGAATTGTTTGGGACACACCCTCAGAATTATTCATTTCATCCTGAACGCTTTTACTTGGGTTAGATTCGCGTAAAATCGTCCAACACAAGACTTCCAAAATTATTATTATTTATTTAAACCATTTTTAAGGTTATTGGAAATCTAGCCATCTTTGGAGGATTCATAATTGGCTTCAGCACGAACACAGTTCTGTTTCCCTTCAAGAATATGGACTTTATGGCCACTACACCTGTCATTCTGTTTGTTGAATATGGATTGCTCCTTGTGATCACGGCCAGTATCGGATGTTTCACTGGAACGGGAGCGAATCCAATTGCAATTATCATTGTAGGCTTAGAATTTACGAAACTTAATGTCATTTCGAAGTTAATTTCGGCCAGTTTTGGCCATCACGGTGCATAAAAAAGTTAGAACTTTTAATAAGAATCCGAATCTTAAGAATTAGTTTCCCGGAAAGTCAATAATGGAAAAACATTCGAAAATGTAATGTAACAGATAGGCTATATTTAACCGCTATTTCTACTCACAGATCCGCGAATTCATCTTCTATAAGTATTCATTTCCTATAATGTTCCTTTGCATGTCACTCTTACGAGAACAATTTTCCGGTGAAATCATTTTAAGAAATTCCAAGATGACTGGAAAATTCTATAAATAGAATCTAGAGCCTTTATCTAAAGATCATCTTTTTAAATGCAGTACATCGTCTGTGCCATCATTATTCTCATCGTTGACTTGGCTTGGGGAGTTTGTCTGTACTTTTGGCCAGATGCATTGCCGATATTCATGAGAAAGGTTAAAGCATCAATGAATGGCTACGAGGTTGACGATGCTCATTCAATCGGAATTTACCCACTTGACCCGAAAGTTTATTGGGATCATATTCAATTACGCGTAAGGGCCCAAAGTCAAATTAGTATAATTAATTGTACCGCAAAACTTGAAATGGTGTCCGGGACATGTGTTAATTCTCAGGAACGATTAGCTGTTATTATCTTCCAATTTTTGTAATACGATAGATAACTTCCCTAATCTATATTAGAAAACGTCGAGCAAGAATATCATATGTTTTACAGTAAACGTAAGGCGATATAAATTAATCAAAACAATTCCCTGTAGTAATAGAATATTTTTGATTTGTCGTTTTAGGGAAAATGTTGCGGAACTGAGATTTGGGATGAGTGGATAAACACAACAATTGGAAATAAACACCACAGTTTACCGTACAGTTGTTGCAATGATGACTTCAGATATGCTGAATGTGGGGAGAAATTACTAGGACCTTATATGCATCCATTCAGTGAGCACCACGAACTTCAGGATATGGTTTTCCAAATGGTAAAAAATACGTAATATCAAGATTAGGGAGGTTCAAAATATTTTTGCAAAAGTGCTAAGTTATAACTTTTCACTCTCATGCTTCTATTCTGGGTGTTCGTATAAAATAATAAACCCGTAGCTAATCAGAAGGTGCACATGAAATTATTAAATTACGACTACTACTGTTATCCTCTTCAAATATTCAATGTCTGTGCTATTTAAAGTTTTTATTAGAAGTCCGAAAACGGAAGTACTTGTTCAGTTTCGAAATAAATGTCTCCGTAGTAGGTATTCATTCAAGCTACATTTTTATGACCGCATAAACACCTTCAAATTTAAGAACTTATTTTGAAATACCTTTGACATGATTTTAATTGATAGCCTGGGGGCACACATCGTTACAGACATGATATTTTTATTATAGGAAAATGAAACCTAACAGTTTTTGGGTTATGACCGGAACCCACAAAAGACCGTCGTAGTAAAGAAATATGATTATACAAAGCGGGATTAAATAGAAGGGTTATTTTATTATTATTCTGCATAGGGTTGCTTTGCAAAATTGCCGAGAGCTTTCTTGAGATCTTTCAAAGAGTCTGGGAGCGTTGGAGTGATAGTTGGAACTGTCATAATCCTGGCAATCCTAATTGCCATCGTCTTATTGGCTTTGATAATAACAAAACTCTACGACCCGGATGAACGGAACAAAATGAAGAACAATGATGAACCACCAAGGCCTTTTCGCCAACGGAGGAATGCGCTTACAGATGAAGACGCGGATGACATTCGTCGGAGACGAAATCGTGACAAGGAGAATGATCGTCCTCCCAAGAATCCATACCGAGAATTATCCTTTAGTGACACTAGTCAGTTTTGTTAATTCCAAATTATAATTAATACTATTATCAAATACTTTTTAGAAATGCTGCGGAATCTTAAATCAGTCCCCTGTCTTAGTGTACAATGAACAAAGATGGTTGTCTTGAATTGATGATACGTTATAATTCAAATTCGACATACGTTCGTTTATGTAAATGAAACATTGGGTGTCTGGTAGTAAGACACTCAATAAGCATACTGACATGTCAGAAATTTATTTCCAAACAGCAAAAACTAACCAGACAATTATTTTTCGATTAATTTAGATGTTCCAAAAAAAAAGAGAATAAGCGCTCCAGATACACGATCGCTTCCTAGAGAAGAATCCATGGGGTACAAAGAAGATTGGTGATTGCATGAACATGTCATGTTGAAGCAAACGGAATTATAAAATTCAAGTCTTTGTTCAGTTCTGTTGAAATATTTTGAATTATCCACCGTTTGATATTCCAACGAATAAAATTGGTATAAGAATGCGAGAAATAAATACAGATTAAATTATATAAGGCATATTTTAAGGAAGAATCTTGTCTTGAGTTAAGTATTTAAAAACTACACTAGGAAATAAAAACATTTCGAATTAATGGGGTTTGATCCCGGATGATTTCTTCTAAACAAATTTTAGAATGCTATGAACGCCAATGAAAATGAAACCATTTCGTAAGACGAAGGTCAACGGCTAATTATGTGGGCATCACCTATACGTAATAAAAATGAGCGTTCACAGTAATTCAGCCTCGCCGTATATTTTTATTATCTGTATATTTCTATTAAAATTTATTGTAATAATTATTATTGCAGACTTTTTGGTTGGATTGGATTTGTTCATTAATTTGTTCATTAAATAGGGTACTCATTCATATTTCCAACATAGACACACGAAAACATCCAAACAAATAATTCTAGTGCGATCAAATAATATGAAATAACATTTAACAAACGGAGTATTCCGGTCTATTCTGTTGGTTACTATTAAATTAAAGCCTTGACCAGACATTTAGTTGAAATCTTAAAAAGCATTTGTAAAAGGTACAAAGTACGACTTAATGTTTGGAATTCTAGTTTACCGAGTCATTTTTTCATAAAATCTCTTTAAGTTAATTCAACCGTCTGGTTCATTCACACAAGAACTTAAAAATTGTTGCTCCTCTTATGGGTTTTAATGTTCGAAGGAAATTAGCCAAAAAATTTTAACAGAGCTGGGCTTTGACGTCAAAGACAATGGTCGTAAAGGTTAACTGTATAGTATAATTTCCAGGGGTCATCACTATAGTTGACCTTGCAATCCATTTCTTTGAGATCAGGCGAAGTTTTGTGTAAAATTTCGATAAAATCTCATTGAACCAGAAAATTATCATAAGAGAGAGACACAACTAATTGAGGTATATGAATTTATATTAGGTAATGTGCTAAATTTTGTGCAATCTGTTCCTTTTGAGGCAATAATATAGAAATTTTATGCAATATTCTTTTTGGAAGAGTTGATCAGGTATTTGCAGCAATGTGTTAGAAGTTGTTTCCCACTTGAACCGGATGAAGTCATGTCATTGCTGTCGATTTCACGGGTATAAATATCCAGCCCGTACTGCCCTTCTTCTGGGAATGTTATTGTGAACGTGACCTCATCATTTCTGACTGACTGGCTCGTGTACCTAAGAATTTTAAAACGAATTATATTTTGTAAAAAGTGGTGCCATTTTTGAACCTAAATCTCGTGGGGATCTAGCTTATATCCTACCACCCCTGTAAGTTTTGGCAAATTTTTTGCCCCGAACGTGATCGTAAAAGAACGTTCAATAAGCGATTAATAAAAATTATTACTTGGCCAATTTTTTCTCTTCGGAGCCATTTTTATGCAATGTTGCCATAAAATCGGTTAAGGGCCTGGACATTCGGAAATCGACGGTAAGTTCTCTTCCAGCAAATACAAGAGGATCCGGATGTGAAATTGGGACAAGACCGAACAGCCTTGTCGCTTTGGCTGGACCCCATTCTCCGGACGCACAATCAGGTAGTGGCACCATCACCGTGGACAAATTTGCACACTCGATTTTCACCTGCATCCAGAATTTAGAATATCGTAATTCTCCAAAGTTTACTTGCTTTTTAAAAATTCAGTAGGAATTCTATTTCATATTTCGATTCGACCGGCACAGATTTACTGCGAAAATTCCTTTGGCACACTGACTTGGACTTCATTACTCTACTGAAACTTTCCTAAAGGCACCATTTTGACTAGTAACGAAGAATCAGAAAACATTTCTTTCTGCTGACGAAGCATTTATTTTCTTGACAATGTGATTTGATATCACGAACGTTTTACCCTGCTCTGGTGTCTTATACATGAACGGAGATTAATATAATAAAATTAGCACAGGCATTCGGCAGAATATTTCTCACCTTGCAGACGGATTTAAATTTCATTGGTTCTCCTGTAAGATATTCCCTTGGTGTTACAGCATTGGCGAAAATGTCTAAAAGAAATGCTCCAGCCGATGGCGCATGAACTCGAAATGAGACGACCGGTGGGGACACACTTTGCATGACGAATCGTTTCAGACTAACTCCATCGTATACATCCGCCTCAGAATCGTATAATTTCAAATTGTAATGAAAAATTAAACATGACTCCATTTGGGAAGGCATTCTTATTCGGACGGTCGCAGCACCTAATTGGGTATTACATATTAAAAATAAGTCATGAAATAAACTATAACATAATCGTTCTTGAATTTGCGGTCTTACCAGAAGAATCTGTCGACATGACAGCTTTACAATGTGAAATTATTTCTCCGTGACTGTTATAAACTCCTTCACTCGTTTGCCCAGCTGGGAAATCTAACCCGTATCTAAAAAATAAACTCCTCACAAATGGGAGTTCTTCAAACTCTTTCAAAGTTGTCGGTCGTTTCAGTAACTGCCATTCAGATTGTTGAGGGAAGAATTCAAAAATGAATTCTTTCGGATCAGTTAGAAAATAATGGTCATCATATTCGTAGCGCAAGGAATCGGACCTAGTCAAAGAATAGAAAAGATAAATTAGCGAATCGAACGATAGAAGGAATGGGAAAAGAAATTCCTAAGTTCTATTATTATCTAGTTTTCCTTAGTACTTTTCCCACTCATTGGACTTTGGATCACTGATTATAATTTGTGTAGCCTCTTCGGAAACAATTGGAACGAAGGAAAACAATTTGGATAGTTTGGACGTACTGTTAAATTGGTCTTCGCGGTTTTTTAGTTGGAGGGGGACATGGGAAATCAGAATCCAAGTACAATTTCCCGGAGATCATTTTGTCTAATAAGCTGGGGTTTTTCATGTAGTGACCTATATCATTTCTCGCACTAGAAATGGCAGATTCAATATCTTCTTTCATTTCGGATTTTAAAAAAATGATGAAATTCTTGGTTCCTTGCCTCCTGTCAAACCAAGTAGTAAATAGTTTGCTGGTCGGTTCGAATTGAGATGATTTGGCAGCATTTGATAAAGTATACATCCAAGTTGACTCAGGACGAGTAATATCGTCTTGTTCGATGTAGACATCCATGAAGGATAAAAATTCTCTCCTTATTATCTCCTCTTTGTTTCTCACAGGATTCTCACGAATTGTTGGATGGTTTTTAATTGCTAATGCAACGAATATATATTCGTTAAAATCGTTGGTTGGTTGTATTAATGAACCTGACATTAAGGCAGTAAAGTGATCGGGATTTTCCAAGACATTTTGAATGTTACAGTGTTCGCTTGAAATGGCATCTTCTATTGTTTGTCTACAGGCCGAAACCCCGGTAGGCTTCAGTAGGCCTGGCCTAGCTTCGATTTCGTGATTTTTACTGAATTCAGTGTAGATAAAACTCAGTTTTCTCGTAAAACATTACAAATTGTAATGTTATCGCCGGAAAAAATGAATTCGTTGTACCTAAAATGGACTTTCGCAAATCTGAGGAGCCTAGGCTGGAAACTTATGAGGTTTCGGCCTATATTGTCTAACTCCTGAATTAAGTCTGATAACCCAGTTGTTATCCGCAAGTTCACCAAGGAACCATTCAGCTTGTGGGGAGGATCAATTTGATTTTTTTATTATTGGGATGAAAAACACCGGAGACAATTTCGGTTAGCCTACGTTTAATTGTAGTGAATCGAGTAGATATTTTTTCCACGTTGAAATATATATGAAAAAATTTATTCAACTCTCCAATTGTTGCTTGCTCCTTGAGTCTATCTGGTTTTTGACGAATCGTTTGATGATTCTTCAATGCCAGTGCAATCAATACAAATTCGTCAACAATTCTTTCCCTTGGCTGACTATCCATTAAGTGAGGTGGGCATTGAGTAAACGGGACCTTCCTCGAAGTTGTTGCGCTGGATGCTGGTTTAAATTCCAATTCAACCTGAACTTTGTTCCCTGTCATGTTTAAACCAAAATATCCACGCGTCTTAAATGAGTCCATATAAAATGTCTCCCTTTCTTTCAATTTGCTTTCATCGTCAACTTCTTCAATCTACGCGAATTTGAAGTACTTGAGAGCATCTTCGTCACCATGATCAATAAAATGTTGATGAACATGTTGAATGTTGCTGAAACCTTTTCGATGACGCATATTTGTGGATTTATCACGGTAGCAGGTGGGTTTAACACAAATTAATCCATAAATTCCTTGTTTAAATGTGTTGCAACTGAATGGACTCAATTCGTGTAATTTACAACTGAACTGGTTGTGAATAATGGAGTTTGGGTATAAATATTCACAAAATCCATAATAACCGTATTCGTTTGGGTTTGTTTTACCACAAGGTATGTTTTGCACACTCACACTCACAATATCACGATTAAAAATGAAATTGTCAATCCGTTTAAGCTCGTCACGTAAAATCCTTTTCCGTTCCAATAAAACTGAACTATCATATTTATCTAAAACACACCCAATTGGAATGTCCATGTTGGAAAATAATTTTTTAAGTTGATAAAGAACTTGATCACGTAACGAAATGATCTTAAGAACACGTATAGATTATATATCCTTAACTTCCAAAAATTGTACTGAATTCTGTTTGTTTGCTTGTTTTTCGATTTGTGTCCGATGACCTGCATTCGTACATACAAGTAACTGACTGAATTGAAGGTGTTAAGGAATGAATACAATCTAAGAACCACTATTAAGGACAGGATAGAACAAGCTGAGTTAATAAAATGTGCAGTACTGGAAACGTTGCAGTACCGTTGTGAACGTTGTATGAAATACACACGGCGTCACACAATGAAGCTACACTTGCCCTACACACTTACTTTGAAGCCCGTTCTTTTGCGTTCACCAAATGTCTCGCGCCCCAATTGCACTGTACGAACCTGAAATTAAAAAAAAAATCAAGGAATATGAAGAAAAGTAGTAAAAAATAGTAAAAAAAAACGAATTGGCCAGCACCTGGAATATTCCTTTCGTAGATAAAGTATTTCAAACTGCATTTGAAAGATTCTGTAAACTTTTTACCTCCATGCTGCCGCTACGTACACCGCATTCCACGAATTTCGGAACCGATTGTCTGTGAACCGTACGCCTGGTTGGTAACCGGCAGATTTACTGAGTCCCTGAATGACACAATTAAATTGGATTATTTGAACACATGTTTTGAAATATTTAAAGAAAAAAAGAATAAGAATTGCCAAAAGTTGTGTTCATTAGAAATGACGTGTTCTTTCACATTTCTGTTTTACTTTTCTAGTGCCCGAATTTCTAATTGAAAAACGCTTGCCTTAATGACGACACAATGGAGTCCGGCATATGAACAAAGACGTTTAAACAGGACATGGTAACTTTCCGTCCCCTGTTTAATTCCTCGAAGAAGTCCCATTGGTGTATCTGTTCGGACATCTTCTGAAAAATCCATTGCGTTTAAATTTTTGACAGTTATCCACCGGAAAATTGTCCGAGCTTTCTCAACGTCCGAACCACACCGAGAAACTAATTGACGGACGAGGTCAGTAAATGTCTTTTGGTCTTCTTGTGCAACCTGGTATTAATACAAAAAGTGGTAATAAAGGTTCATATCTCGACGCATGAGATGAATGAAGTTGTGCGGATCTTACTGAAATGGCAATTTGGTCAATATCCGCAAACTCCAAGGGGTCACTATAAATGTCATTTTTGTCAATGGTCGGAGGTGACGGGGGCGGGGCTTGTTGTGGGTAGGGAAATATTTCAACTTCAGCTCCTGGAATGTCTTCATCTTCTTCACCAGTTCGTTGAATAAATTCTCGTTTTCTGACATTTATCAAGTTCAACATTTCTTTGCTCTGTTTCTCGACAAGGGCAGCTGTCGCAGCTCTGAAAAATAGGCAAATCATATTTGCATTTATATTTAATGTAACTTCCCAATAGGTTAATATAAAGAAAAAGTGATATGATAAGATGTTTGGGTGATATTTCTCAAAAAAGAGTATAACGCAACCCGAAAAACTACAAACATTAACCAATAAACGAATAAACAAACTGGGATTTCAAAGCGTAGTGCGATAATCACATAATTTTGACTACTTTGTAAAGTGATATTAATGTAAGGACAATAGATTAATGCAAAAGTTTTCAGGACGATAAACAACACTAGACACATTCAAAGTTATAAGTAATTTCGAAAGCATTTATTGAAACAGGAATTCCAAACCATAACTAAGTTTTTGAGAAATTAAGTGGAAATTAGAAAGTTCATCCGACTTTCAAATCCAATATGGGCAAATTTTTCAGAAATTCATTATTAAAACTTTGAATACAGTGAAACCCGTTTTGGCTGACCGTTCCAGACAAAACAGGCATCGTCGTGCCTTTCTAGGTGTGTTATGACCTGCAATGAATTTAGCATGGCGTATCGTAGGATCAGAAAGAATTAATGTCTCGGTCGTTTAAAGTGGAATTGGTGTAAATTGTATTCGAATTGGCGGAGCGGTCGCGATAAACTGGCTTTGTCGTTGCTGTTGCAAAATGAAATAACCACTAAATCATGAATATTCATATTTTTCAAAATACACAGATCGTTGGATAAAAGGCGATTGAAGTTTGATTTAGATTGATATTATTATATTACTATCAATCAACTATCTAACAATCATAATCAGTTAAATTGCAAATGCCAAATAAATAAATTGAGAGTTCAAGTTCACAAATGTGAATGAATAGCTGGCGACTGAATTTTCTGTTAAAATGTACTGACAAAACTAAGAAATTGAAACTAATATACAGAAATTCAGTCCACATTACAACTTGTCAACAATCATTGTCTGCAAACCGACACCATAGCGCATAGGCAGACATCTAGAAACTTAGGATAAGCCCGCAGACCAACGAAATCAGGAAAACCACTTTCGAAACTAATGACTAGATCGTTTCAATATCGGTATAACTCATTACCTCTAAATATAAAGCCAATATTATTTTTTGAAAATAAAAAACTCCAACTTGTTCACAGATTTTTCAAATTCGTATGGCATAAAAGAATTGTTCAGATAACAATTCTGTCACTTGTTTTGAGGTCAAAACTATTTTATGTCTACCTGATCTATGAAATCAAATCTGTGATACTAATCTGTAATCTTAATTTCATCTTTTCAGCTTATCCCTCCCTAATACAATCCGATTTTCGACATAACGAATATACAAGATTTTATATTATTTTTAATATTAAATCCTGAAACTTAAATTAGCACCAGAGCCACTATTTTTTTTCATCCCTATTTTGTTCTAAATTTCAGTTAAATTTCAAGCGAGGCGGTCCTCCAACATTTATCATCTAAATAATTGGTAACAAAGTTACAATTTACAAACACTCGAGCAATTGAATAAGTCATCAAGATATGGCAGTGCCATATAACCTGAGATAAATTTATTTTATCATGACCTCATTTTAACTAGGAATTAGGCGATTAGACATTATATCTCATGATTTACTGGTACCAGTTTAGGATTCCGTGATTCATTTGTTCATAAATAAAAAAAAAATAAACGCATCATCGAACGGAACGATCGTATTCTTAGCCAGGGCATTTAGGATTACTGACTCCGAAAGTCCTCCCATGACCTGAGAATTAATTGAAAAGTTCTTTTTAGACGTATGGTCACTCATTACCTTTCGTGTTCCAGAAGTTTTCGTGTGGTTTGCTCTTTTCGTTTGTCTCTACGAATCGTCATATGTTTTTCTAAATCATCTCTTTCTTTGGCCTTTAATCTTTGTATGGTGTGGACGTCCTCTTTGGCCGCCCGAAGTGACTCGAATTTTGAGGCTAATTTGTCTAATTCTCTTTCCCATTCTTCATGAAATTCAGCTTGAATTCGAGCATCTTCTTCTGCTCTTGCCGCGGCAAAACGGTTGTACAACGCATCTTCCTCTTTTCTGTGTTGCATTTCCAGTTCTGTCTGTTCTTCTTTCGCCTGTCAAAAAATATAATTGTCTGGTGAGCAATTAAGAAAATGTCCTAATTGTATTTGTACCGCAGTGACACATTTGGCTTTTATCACCTTGCTATGTTTTTGATATTTGATATGATCCTGCCTGGCATACTTGAACTAATGTACAAAATTGTTGAAAATTATTTATTAATATAAGTTATCGGATGTAATTAGTTATTTAACTACAATTCTGTGCATTCTAAAACCACAAAAAGAACCAAAAATTACCAACAATACCATTTGTGCTTACTTTCATCATCTGATAGTCTATACAGATAGGCAAAGTAATTAAAAAAAATTCTTGTATACTCTGAATTTTGAAGATCCTACATTCGTTTCCTAATATATAATTTTGAATGATAGATTTGGGTGCCTTCCGTTTCATTTCAAAAGGACCTTAGACATAATTTTGATTTCAGATACAATGCCACGATTAGTCGACTAGTGCGACTCAAACTTGCAACCTGTACATAATGTATAATCGTATATTAGGGTTTGAAAAAATATTCATTCCCGACTTTTAGTAGTAAGCATCAAGTATATGTAGATTTGGGTTTTGGGTCTACATCAACGATTAGAAAACACTTAAACATTAAATAATGAATAAATCATTTTGTGTCAGTTAATTTTGAATATGATTTTTTAACTAAGACAGTACTTTAAGCTCTAATCAAAAACAATTCAGCTACAGACCCGTCTTCCGAAAATTAGCATTTCTGGATTGCCAGAATATCAGGAATATCTGCGTTTTGAACGTTCAGTACTTTGTACCGGAGTTGGCGATACGGTTTGCCCTTACGACATTGCCAGCAAGAGCCAAGATTGCTTTGTAGTACGGGGTTTCTATTAACAGAACAGGGGAAGCTTTCTTTTCTCTGTTCCTAGGGGTTCGCATCTGGTACCTGTCATCGGGACGGGGTTCGATTCCAGGGTATTGAGCTCTCTCCGTCGTAGAAATAAACGGTAAGCCATCATTTGACAAATAATGTGTGCTATCTGAATTCTGTCGTAGCACAGCTAAGGACGGACATATAATAAATTCAGAGTATAAGCTGCAGCGCTTTTTACTACCTCTCTACGCCGGAGAATTCGGTTCCAGGAGACACCAAGTATGTTGGTGTCTCCTTCAGAGAGCTGCTTTCTCATTTGAGTTTCACCAATACTACGGTAAACTGTCATTCCTATAATGTGTCCATTCTCACACATAGATATGATGCTTGACCGCACCTTATGGTGAAAATAAAATATTCGTAGTTTTCTTTTTGTTTAAAAATTACCAAGTAGTAGTGCATAGGTTTTTCCTTCTTGTAAGCCTTTTGAAGCTCCGTTGCACGGAGGGCGTGGGCAATATGAAGGGCTGAAGCATCAAATCTCCCGAATTGTTGATGATTTCGACTATATCCTTGCTGAAATTCATGGGTCTGTCCATGAGTGACGCTCGTGTCAAAGTCTGGTGAAGTCCCATTTTCTCTACTCCGTGATCGGACATGCAATCCTTCATTTTCAAAG
This sequence comes from Protaphorura quadriocellata, assembly GCA_034698945.1. Taxonomy (NCBI): domain Eukaryota; kingdom Metazoa; phylum Arthropoda; class Collembola; order Poduromorpha; family Onychiuridae; genus Protaphorura; species Protaphorura quadriocellata. The sequence goes on along the minus strand of JAQGCA010000036.1, from coordinate 16,681 downwards.
GATCCTTTGATTCCAGTGTTCCCTCGGATCTGTTTTTGCAATTAAATGAATCAAGGTTTCAATAAGAAAATAGTAATATGTTTGAACAATTAAAGATTGAAACAATAGATTGATTTTACGTAAGTATTAAAGTGGTAATTATGGATTAATTTAAACATAAAATCTACTGGGATCCTTCCCTACACACAAACAAGGTTTTACCCGAATTCAAACACACTTCAACCGCGTTACATCATACTCAGAATCCACAATAATCGAATTTCGGGGTTCATTTCCAAAATTTGAGTCTGACCAGGAAGGCATTAAAATGAGCAGGAGAGGTAGAACGAAAGAGGATCACAACTTCAGTTAAATCAGATGTCGGCAAAGAGTTATTATTCTGAGATGAGATCAGTAACTGAAGACTCGCTCCTAATTTTTGAATAATACTTTTGATCAAAATGATTCTTCAAAATGTAGTTGCTGGTGTAGGAATTGCTATTAGTAGAACATGCTTTTGTCAAAAATTATTCTACCGTCTCAAGAATACTAATTAAAAAATAGTTAAAGGCTATAACCTAATTTAATAAATTAAAAAATGATTCATTTATATTTCAGAATTTCTGCGATTCTAAACACGTCCTACGCAATAAAAATTGGAAAAAATCTGAATTTTTGAAGAATCAAAATTTTAGAACAGATAATTTTACTGAATGTTATCTGATCTAATTTGAGATTTCCAGATAACAGTTAGTACATATATCTAAAATAATAGTATGTATTATACATGTAATATGTATAATACGAAACCGATCTCTACAAGTCTAACCAATTATCGGGCATGTATCATACACACATTGTCTGAACTATTTGTCCTGATCTAATTTATTTACAAAACTGTTCCAAAAACCAAGCACTATCTCTTCATCTGATGACTGAATATGATATTATAGTGATAATGATCTAATCTGACCGGAGCTTTACATTGTATTCGTGCATATAGAAATAAAACTTTTTTGAATGTTCATTTCATACCTGGTCATTGACATTGTGATTGTATGTTATTTTGGGTACATTCAAAGCGGAACGAATTCCAACAGATGTTCCATCCAAATGCCCTGGTCCGGGTTTAGGAACATGACTAATGCAATAAACTTCCTTGTCATCCTGATTGTGTTGAGAATGGTAATAAGTCCGGAGACTCAGACGACTTCCACACACGACACACTTGAAACATCCCGAGTGAAAAAAAGAGAAATCTTTCAACGGCCCAACCCTTTAAACAAAAATAATTTGATGAACAATCAATCACTTTAATTACAAATATAAATGTCTAATGTGGTGTGTAACAAATCACTCCACCTCATCACTCTACGACCCAAATTGGAAGATTTCAGTGAAAACTGAAATGTACAAGCACGGAATTTAACTTAGAATCCCAGGAGATAATCATCAACTAAAGTGGACCGCATGATTTAGAGTTACATAAATAAATAAATAAATAAATAATTAGAGAAAATTTAAAATCTAGTCAGAGCTAACCTGATAGTATGATATTACCTACAACTCGAAATTCAGCAATTAAAACAAAGTGAAAAGGTGCGTACGGGTCGTTCAATTTATTTCAAGGATGGAATCTCATATATTTAGATATTTTTGGTCACGACGATCAAAGTCCGTCTACCTTTGTAAAACTTTACGTTAACTTTCTTCTCGAACTTTTCCCTTCCTGGCGCATTCATTCCCTATTTAGCTAAATGTGACTAATTTCAATAAACCGGAAATTATTCACAAAATACAGAACTACATCATCAGCCGGTACATAATTCACTTCAATTTATTGAATTCTAACTGTGTCCCACCTAACTCCCGTGGAAATAACTTTTGCTACGTACTCAAAAATAACTCGTGAGCGAAAATATTTAGCTTCCGTTTATGAAAACTACCTCTTGATATGAATGTTATTTAAAAAGTTATAAAACTGAAGGTAAACAGAAAAAGGAAAGTACCAGAATATCTGATCATAATTCATTCTTTGTCAATTGTCAACAGTGCTCACCGAACCACAAATTACCTTGCGTCTATAATCAACACTTGACAAACATTTATCAGATCTCGACAAATTAGCAGGATATCCTAATATTATATTGTGAGATTCACTCGTAGTTTCTTTCAGGGAAGGAAGTTCCTGACTCACATTAAACGTGTCACACAAACAACCACTATTTAGGTATGGACAGTGGGTTTTGATTTTGCAAGTATTTTGATTATCTGTCGGCTAAACTATCGGAATTATATTCCGATTTCTTCTTCAGAACCAAAATTTCAAACTGGAATGAAATATTTGTTTATTTTTTCTTAATTAATTAGCATCACATTTTTTAATCATTCTCTTAATACTTTATTTCTCCACAATCCTGCCTGTTTTACTATATTTTCACGGAGCACCTTTATCTTGACAGGAATTGTATTAATCACCCCCGTTTTTATTTCAAATGAACAAAATCTGACCAAAATGCAAATTACCACATTCGAATCAATCAAAAATTATTTTCTCTCCTCAATTCGTTTGTTTTATACATTTCTTACAATTTCTGATTTAACACATCTGAACTGTGCAAATAATTTGTATAGGTTACTACTACCCTAGAATGTGTTCATAATTTCGGCGTATTCCCATTCTGTCTGGCATTTCATATTGAAGCTAATGTTGAATTATATTTGTGGTTTCCGTTTTTCATTTGAGAATGGCCTCGAATAAGTAAACAAACTCATCGAAAAAAATTCTCATTAGTAAATGAACTTTCTTCTGAACTTGAAGAATTTGTTTGTTTCAATTTTTATTGACTAATTTTCATGCATAATTTACACGTGTGCCCGATGCATTCAATCAAATGCTTTTATACTGAATGCGTGCCTTACATTCGATGTGACTCTGAATAATATTTAAATCCTGTTTCATGTGAGAAAAGCCTATACCGAAAATCTATTTTGAATAAATTTAGAATAAACAAAAGAACTTTCTCATTTCACGGATTTCAAGATTCGTTTGACAATTGAAGTAGAATTTGTAATTTGTACACATGTGATTGTCCATGTGTCTCCACACTGTCTCACCTGTCAACAGGGTAAACTGTGACTCCACACCTGAGACAAGAATTTTCACTTGCTTGTCGATACATCACTTTCTATTCACTCAAAGATTCACCCGGGTGAAACTTTTTCTACACTTGTTCCACTTGTTCCACTCCTTAAAACACACATTGAAGAGGACAGTAAAGGACTAAAACGTCAACGTGTACCGGTTGACCACTCAGCTCTTATATCCTTAACATATGTTGTTGAATTCACACACGCCCAGAAATATTTAGTCCATCCAAAAACTTATTCCATAAAAACAAAAAACCGATCCAAAAGCAACCAATATACAAGAACATGATAGTCAGAGAATAGAAATTCCACCTTCCGGTTTATTATTCCCACGTAACGTGACTAACGTAAGTCTGAGCTTATGAGAGAATTTCCTAAGGAGAATCGTAAATAATTGGCTTGGTTGAATCTCAAAAGTAGTGTTAGGTTCTTCCGCAATATTGTATTGTTGACTGACTACTGACTGCAGAAACTTTTTGGCCAAACGGTACTTCTTCTTTTTCGCCAAGAGCTACAACCAACGACGACGACGAAGTTAAGTCAATTTTTTTAGGACACATTGAATTGGCTAGCTAGAGTTTCGTTCAATCGTTTGTTGGCTTGAGGGTGCGTGCAGAAAATACAAAACTTTATTCCCCCTCAATATACAAGATTCCCTTTGGCAGAAGGGGTTAAAGCTTCCGGAAATCATCTCATTAGTCTACCTGTACAACATACAGTAAAAAAATGTAGTAAAGTAAAGTACGTTATAATCCCTGACGGTTGGATTCCATTGTAGTGTAAGGAGTTTCATTTTAGGGGTATACTTGTTGTACCTCTAAGGTCTTCCCAAGACCCAAAATTCGGGGGAGGGTCTTATTTTTCAGGAAATAAAGTCATTTTCATTTTCATATAAATTTTAGCCCAGTGCAACAAAAACTTTGAAAATGTGGATTCGGTAATGTAACTTTGACGAACATGACAGTACGGCCGTTTGAATTTTTAACTAATAGTTACAAATTTTAAATTAGCATAAATTTCGAAATATTTATTGGTGTTGGGTTCTGGTATCTCCTTGGGTTTTTTCAGATTTGCGGTGAATAGTTATTGGTCAAAAGAAAACCAGGTAATCAAATCAACAAATTCAATAGTAGCCGTGTACAGTAATTTGAAATCGATTAACCGATTAACGATCTTCAGATTTTCAAAAGTACGAGTCTAACTTAACTTATGGACTTGCTTTGAATACACCTTTATTGTCATTGTCACTTATATTGAATGTGCAAAGTATCTGGGCCGGATCGGAACACCTCTGGAAAAAAAGTAGGAAGGAGATGCATTCATAAGTATGACCGCTGTAACGTTCCGATTGAAATTCCCTCTGGTCAAGTCGAAGATTTTGGAATTCTGTTGATGGATTGTGCAGTAGAATTTTATGACGAATCCGAATATTCCAGAGTGAGCTCAATCCGACGATCCTGACAGAAGTTTATAAGGTCCGGAACGTCCGTAGGGTGTACACATTTTTCGAGAGGTGTTCGGATCTTGTACGGATACCCGTGATATAACCGGAACTTCTCAACCTCGGAAAGTATTGAAGCTGAATTGGAGAAGGCCTGTATTTGAATGCATGCCTGTCCGAAGAATCGAACCCGCAACATTATGAGACAATAACACCAGCTCTAAGACAATGAATTAAAAATACAATAATAATGAAATCTTTTTTTAAAAATGACCCCTCCCAAAAGAAACAAGGTATACGATAAGAACTGTTCAACAATGAGCGTAGCGTAATCCTCCTCCACGGCATGAGCGGACGAAGGTTGGCGGTGGTTTAAGGCTCGTTCGTTGAGATCGAGATCCACTCACCTGGTTTGTTGGGAAGGTTAGATTAGTATTACATTTTGTACATTTAATTCATATTCAGTTCCAACTACATGTGTGTGGGGGTGGAAGAGAAATGAGGAATAAATGTGAAGGAACGCGACGTCGAAGAGGCGTTGTCACTCTGACTGACGACTCCAAACTCTTTTCATTCAAGTTGGTCATGTGTGACCCTACCAGACGACGAAGTCCACGTCCAACGTCAACTCAGACGGATTGTCAGATTAAACGGATTCCTGTGTCCATGTGCAGATCTGATACGAACTTCCGATCAAATTCTACAGGGTGGTCCATAACCAGCCTCAAATCGATTTTGAACCACCTCCAATCCCTGCATACCTTAAAAAGACTTTAGTCAGTAATGGTCTCTATAATCCATATATTTTTTATCAGTTGTATATTAATGTTGGAGTATCCTTCAACTGACATTTTGGAGACGTGGTCAGATCCTATTCAGATATATGTACACAAAATTAAGTTAACAGAGCCACTGATCCCGAAAATGGTGCGCGCTGTGTGGCCTACATGAATTGAGGTGAAGCGAAGCTAACACAGGAAAGATTAAAGAATTTAGTTAGTTTTAGTTACATTACCATCAAGCGTGCTGTCTTAGAAAAAATTCTCTACTAAATGCCATATAGGTGTCAGAATTCATTAAGGTAATCCCGAAGTTTCGAGCAGGTATGAAGTTATTGGTTATGAACCACCCCATATGTTTGCATCGCGTTATTGCGAGCGATTTCCTTTCTGTGTGGCAATACAATGACTTCAATGGCAAAATTATTGTTGTGAGTCTACAACTGAATTATGTGACTAATTTGGACTTGGGATTGCCATTTCTGCGGCGTAAATATGAATTATTACTCAACTTTGGTGCTTTATTAACAAAAGGAATTGGAGGGGTGCGTTCTTTATGCGTAGAAAGTTTTCACACCCATTACTTTGCAACATTGCGTGCGTGCAAAATATATATTATGAAATTGCATGAACCTCGTGCGGATGTTGTTTTATTTTGATTGCTTGCTCATATTTATTGACAAGTCCAGCACACTACGGGAAAAAAATTATTTACATTAATTTGAAGGAAGTTAAAGTATATAATGGTGATAAATACATAATGGCATTCCCGTTAACTGCAGGCAGCCCTTGCAGCTTCGCTATGCCGAGGTTTCGAGTTGTCGGACACAGGTGGAGTCGTGCTTTCTTTGAAGGTATTTCTTTCACTACTAGGGGCACCTTTCGGGCCAAGAACTTCCATTATTTACGACAAATTCCAATTCATTTTGAATATTTTATTGGTATATGTATAGTGCCAGGGCAATAATGCTACTGAACAGTAAATTAGTAACGGTTGTAATTAAGAATGCACCAGAGAGAGAGAGAGAGAGAGAGAGAGAGAGAGAGAGAGAGAGACCGGCAGTAAATAAAAATCTTATGAATGAAATTATGGCTCAGAAGACGATGGTATGAATGAAAATCCTTCTTTATCCGTACGTTGAAATGTGATTTTTTTCTTCGATTCAAAGAAAATCTCCTAATAATCGATTGGTTTTAAAAGAAAATCAGAACACTATCTGGTCATTAATTCATAATTACACGGGTTTTATGAAGTTTTATAAAAGGAAGTATTGAAAAATTAAATTCGAAATAGTAAGCAGCTGTGATTTCTGAAACAGTCTACTAATGTATGAGAGTGTTAATTCAAAGAAATCCAAATCTGTGATTCCTGTAAACATTTTGCATTTTTTTAATTAAGTGTACTACACAAGGATGTCTATAAGTTGTTAGGGTTTTACATCCCGAACTGCGATTTACTAGAAGTGAAACGTGTAAACATTTTACAGAGAATGCAGCTGGGCCTCAATGATTATATTAGCGCTAAACCCAGACAAGGGTCAATTACAACTACAGTTACGTAATTGTAGTTGTAATTAATTCCTTTAAGAAATCTAGCCTGCAATTTGGAATTGTGTTTAAATCCTTTGGAAACTTTTGTAATTGTAAATGTAATTTGTTATCAGAATATTATTTTTTTAATTACTTCTGCGATTACTCAAAATTTTTACCATTAAATGCAATGACGTGCGTAAATGCTAACACTCATGGAAAGCATCAATTCGATATAGTAATTTGATTGTACTTTGGAATCGTAATTGAATTTTCAACTGCGATTAAGCAATAAATTGTAGCTGTATTTAATTATTCCACAACTTTCTCCTTGTAATTGTACTTATACATTAGTTACCTGCTATCAAAAACCGGGGTGTAATTTGTAATTACTGTAATTAATTATATTCGAGAAAGCTGAACGTAATTTGTAATTTGTAATGAAATGCAATTTGAAAATAATTGACCACAGTCTGGATAAACACTGTAAGGGTGCATTCGATCATGATTCTATTGTGTCAAAGATTTTGCGCTTTGTACCGCTCGCGCATTGCGCAATCAAAAGCTCTGAACATTTACTATAAATTTTTCTCAAAATGTATATACCACCTTTCTTAAGCCGTCCAACCTTGGAATGTATAGAGTGACGTATTTGCATCCCTGGTTCTACTACTATTCAAGATTTCTAGGATTTTCAATGCAATAATCGGAAGTCATTTTCGAACACAATTATCTTTTACTTTGCTTTCGGAATGCAATCCATTATTCAAGATTTCCAAAGATATTGGCAAAATTGGTGCGATGTCAATAAACTATTGAATTGAGCAAATGGGATACAACTTGATTTTCAATCAAGTCAAGTCAATCAATCTAGTATTTATTCTTATTAGATCGTCGCCTGACAACGTAAACGAATGCAACTGGGCCAAATGGAATTCCGCTCGACTTCACTCATGTATTTACACGTCTTAATATTCAAAACTAGTTATAGATATATGTACGGATGCTCTACTGAATTGACAATTGAGTTGTAACGACTCCATTGTGTCACAATAATGACCTAGAATGATTATTACTTGATTATAGGTATGACTATTTGTATATGTAGCATACACCGTGACATTTATATCGGAAACGCATTCCTTTTACGACCACGTATAATCAAAAATTGGAAATGAAATATTATAGCACATCAGAAAAAATAGCGTAATTAAGTAGAAATCTGTACCGTTGAAAATTATTTTTAAACAAATCAGGTAAACGCTACGTACAGGAAATCCGAGCTACTGCTTCTACTACTTTTTTAGTAGATTTCCACAACAACAGGCTACAAAGAGACACAAAACTATGCAGATAATGACATTTTGAATAAATTTGCAAATCAAATTATGAACCCAGCAAAGAGGGTGACAAAATTTGAGCTTGGTTTTTTCTCCTTGAGTAGTATTTGGAATAAATTATCAGCATTTTAGATGAAATAATTAATTCGCTCCGGCAGGGTGGTATACAGCCGAGAATTTCGATCCGACCACTGTATTTTCAACCCAACGTCAATCTGAAATTTCAGATGTTCGCGTTGTATCAGAAAAATAAATAGTAGATCGGCTTGAAGTATCGGGTGTACAATATGAGTAATTCGGTCGAACAAACTTTTGGAATTAAGTATCGCCAATCCATAGCGTGGCCCGGCGGTGTGAATTTAGATTTTAAACTAAACATATTCTCGACATAATTAAATTATGATATAAGATTAGTTTCATTTCAGCAGAATATTTTTTGTGTCCCGAGCTGCAACTCCATACATTCATCGTAAAACATTTAGATCTGGTTTGAACCCCTTCTATTTCAGTTGCAGGGTAGAGGTTAATTATAAACCACCTGAACGTAAAATAATCAATTAACATTCCAATAAATGTATATATGCTTTTTAAAGGAAACATTGATTTGCAATTATTCTATTCCTAGACATTTTTAATATTATTGGCTAAACGGTACAGAGATGTACATACGAACTCCTCAAACATTGAAATATTCTAATTGTCATATTTTCACAAGTTGTGGTGTGGTATTGTCACAAGTTTAGTAATTCTGGCAGCCGATAATACTAATACTGAGTCTCTGTATTTTGCATTTGTATTTCTTGCTTCATACGAAATGAGATATAAGTCTATTTCCTTTACGGCATTGACAAACAATAACAAGAGGACTCATCCATCAATTTTAAAAAAAGTTTCCTCCTTGATCCGGATCTCGAATAATCGTTCGTAAAAGTTTCAGTCCAGCAACAGAACTGTATGCTGAACTGTACGCCCTTGGGATACTGAACAACTTTTGTGATGGTCCTTCCCCCAAAAGTCTAACGGTTTGGTTGGATGCTCAAAATAAAGAGATGAACATTTGCGATGGCGTTACATTTTTCCATAAGGTGTGCGCCTACTGCTTTCCAAGGCATAAAATTTATTTAAGGTGGTGATGACACAAACCATGTAAACTCAAGGGATCACACCTCCCGACGTGGCGGTAAGACAAAAGCTGTCAGTGCTGGTAAGAATGCAGTTGCAATTGTAATTGTAGATAATCGTTCTGGTTTATAAACGTATAAATGCACATATAATTTAATTAACGTATGTTAGCTCCGACCTCACGCTATCGCATCGCTCGCCTTTCATTTCAGAAATGCTCCATTTATTTTTATATGAACAAAGCAAAGCATACGCATCATTCTTGTCTACTGTCAAGGATCCTCGGAAATACTTTTACAGGTCAAAAGTCACATGATTGAAACAATCAAAGTCATTCAACAATATTATACGCACAGTGATGACTGACTGAACCCTATTGATAAAAAAATTCATCATCATCATGGGATCAAATGCCAAAACAAAACGATGCGCGGTGAAGAGAAAAGAATGACAATTGTTTGTTTGTGTTGATTGTTGATCGAGTGAAACTTACTTGAAAAGGGCGAGGATTTTTTATTATTTTAATTCAATGCCAGACTCAACCCCCATTGTTTTCAAGTGTAGGAGTACAACAAATATTCTGAACTCTCATTCTCTCATGTGCATGTGTGTCTTTGAGACAAAATAAGAGACAAAAAGTAGGTGAGACACCTACGACCTAATCCTTTCATAATCATCGCATGTAAATTGTAACTTAAAGGCTTTGCCTATTATAGACATATGACACACATTCTTCACGAAAACGGCGTGTCTGCCGTATTTCACGAGGAAACTACCAACAATGTGTTGGTAGTCCAAAAAAACCAATTCCTGATATAGCACAAGGCAAGCAAAAGATCCACGATAACTGCTCTTTAACAAACGGCGAATAAAAATCGTTTACACTCGTGCCATTCTATGGCTCAATAGAAAATCGAGTGAACGAAAGTTCCCATGGCATTAAAGACCCTGTCCTTGCTTCGTAGTGCCTTATCACTAATTGGGAGCTTGTCTGAGTAAATTGTATCGTGTGCAGGCGTACGTTGCTGGAATGTACGATAATTATTACTTAGTACTGCAGACCAGGTAAACGAGAATAACCATAACTTTATGTCTTATACGGAAAACATACGCACTGAAAATGGAAAACCCCCAAAAGTTTTGACCTAATTTTGCATGTTGTGACTTCACATAAGAAAAAGGACGCCTTGAAAGATTTTAACATTTATCCTCGTATAATAAGACTCGGGTACATTTTTGGATAGTTTAGTGCAGCTGAAATATCAATCGATTTAACGAGAATCGACCACCGCGCCCTTAATTAAACCGAAAAGAAATATAAGCAGAAATTGAATTCGAATAGGTGCATCCCAATCAAGAATAGTGAATATTTGACAAATCCGCCCTTTCTTGTTCAACTTCCCTATATATCGAATTCAGTCGTTCAATTTATTGATGATAATGGAAGTTCATACGACATGAGACACCAAATCATGGCTGCAGTTAGTATATTATTCAGTACTAATGAAATATGTTTGTGTGTATTTTGTTGAGATAGAATGCGTCATTTAAATGTGAGGTATTTTCTAGGTCTCATCATGGAAATTTCATTATATTTCATTGTAATTATTACTGGAAATAATACTTGAATTGAATTTTAAAAAAAATTCATTGTAACTATTAATTTCTCTATTCGTATTCCAGTAATAGTTGCTGAACTAACGAGACAGTAATTCGCACTTCTCTCTACACGAGAAGAATCATTTCTCCCAAACGTACCGGATATTATTGGTATACTTTCGACAGCACACAGAAGCAACCGATAACAACTATATTTTGCAATAAAACAGATACGTAAACTCATGAATAATTTCGAATTTTGGCTTTTATTCAATTTGAGGATGAACATTCGTCCCGCAGAAAGTTTAATGTGCATGTTCTAGATAATGGGAATGTTATTGCATACTTTCCAGGGGCTCTATATGTTAGTATTCAAAATTATATTGAATAATTTTCCATTTTCCAAGTTTTCTCTAAATGTTTTGTTTCTTGTTCTTTTTACAATTCTTTTTTTCTCAGCTTTTTACCTTGGAATTGGATTCCGAGCAGCTATTTCAATTTTTGCAGATCAATATCCAACATTTTACAGGTTGTGTTTTTATTCGATTTTGCACTGACCGTGTCACTCCACTAAGTAAAAATAAAATTTAAAATGGCATTTTTCGTGCTGCTAGAGGTACCCTCACTCTCCCTAGGCGAAAGTGAAAGTCAATGCGTTGTTTTCCAAGAGCACCATCTGGATGTTTGTCCTTACTTTAAGAGAATGTCAATTACCTGACTATATTTTATTCAACATACATAACTACGAGATAAAAACTACTTCCGACGATAACATTTAAATGATAAATAATAATTTTAAAGGTACTGTTTCCTGCGGCCATAACCATGTAATTGTAAGTTAATTATCTAAGGCCAGAGATACGCGTTGCGGAATTAATTTCTCGATTGTAACAATATTCAATTGCAGACGAACTTTATCGTGATCGGATTACCGGAACGGATCAGAATCTCAGAGCACACTTCACAACTTTTAAATCTTGCATCAAGCCCACCCACCGACCCGGTCGTCAGGACGGATTTCACGAAACTATGTATATAAAATATGGAGTTTCAGTATCTCTTTATAGTCTAGTTTCAGTATCATTAGAAAATAATTACGAAAAAGAGCAATATGTCTCTATTTTACATAATTTGCCAGCAGGTTAAGAGCTGGATTGTACGTTTAGTGTTTACTCAATCTATCGAACTGCAAATTAGAGGTACTCAGATTTGCAAACTTTGCGTTTACTAGAGGAGAGAAAATTGACTTGTCTTGTGGTCAAGTTTGCATACAAAAGACCACAAATGTTGCATTTTATCTTAAAAAAAAACTATTATTTGCTGCTCGTTGGGTTTGGGGATTTTATTCAGGAAAGCCTCAATGCAACTCTGTGACGCAGACACAGACAGCAGAGTCCAATTGCCAGTAATCCTCAGTGAAAGCCAAGTCAAGCGTGAATCTTATTTTACAGACGACAATCCCAATTTGGAACACCAGCTTTACACAACCTTCGCTAAATGTTATGCTTCTAAAATTGAAGACACACCACGACTCAAACAAATTCAATTGTTGCCTAATTTGCACGGTTGAAAAGATGTACGATATTCAGTTTCAACAAATTGGCTTAGGGTTGTCAAAACTGGTGTGTGGCTGACTTTAATACGTCAGATTTCAACAATTATTTGTTTGCTGGGAGATTAGAAGACCAAAATTTTCAAGATCATGCCGTCGGATTCGTTTAATACCAAAGTAAAGTGACAGACAAAGTTACTGATTCTGAAGTAATGCTACTTACCGTAAATGACCTAATAGACCGTTGGTGCTGAATACATACAGCGCGGGGCTCAAATAGAACGCGGGTCTTTCTCCAGCTTTCTGCATGTAACCTAATGGAGAGTGGTGAGTCTTTGACCTCTGAACTCTGAACCCACCTCAATGAATTGAGTGCAGGTACTTTATTAGGTCGTTTACTGTATGTAATGCAAATCCGACGACCGAACTTTGTATGTATTTCAATAATTCCTCAACTATGGTCACATTTCCAGTCATTCCTGACTCAAAATTCTGACAATTCATCTGATTATTATTCTGACTATGTTATGTGTCTTGTTTTTCAGATACAATGATCGATATTTACATTTAATTGCATGTATAAAAGAAAGAATGGAATTTACTCCACTCGAATCGTTCCGTGAACGAATAGTTTCAATGCAAATATAATTTTATAATAACAGAATTTTTAGACTGCGTTGTGGAATTTCAAAATTATGACATCGGAGTCCGCATGCAGGAAATCATTTATTAAGTCGTTTGGTGAACTCTTTTTTTTTCAAAGGAACAAGTACATACAAACGAGAAATCTGATTTAACGTTCACGATTTAAAAAAAAAGATTACCAAAACCATACGTTAAATAAGGTTCCAAATATTCCTTGGAACTCACTTCCGTTAATTTCAAGAGAATATTGTTTATCAATGTCAAATGCGGCTTAAGAGTTCAGTCGAACGACTCTGTCAAAATTTTGAACAATTCGACCTATCTTAAGGCACAAACACTCGCCGACTACAAAATTGGAGATTTCACACTTTTATTCACTGAACATGCATATCATTACTCACAAACTACTCACAAAGTGCAGTGTAATATTTTGTCTCTAGAGCCTGAAATCCACATAGTTCGTAACAAAGTAATAAATGCGTTTTGTCGTGAGACGTCAGCTGCTAATCACACTAAATCGTTAATTAAAATCATTGGCAAGCGGAGAGTAGATTGACTATTACAGAGATTTTCATATTTGAATTGAACCACGTTCGTGCGAACTTTTTGCATTTAACTGCAAACTTTCTCAGTCATCGCTAGCATATTTCCATCTCGCATAGGCGACTTTCATCCTATCCCAACAATTCTCCCACGAGTCCATTGCTGGTCGAACATCCAGAAGTGCGAATTTCATGGTTTCTTTGTTCACGGGACCTGCATCATAATAGTCAATGACGTAGCGAACATCCTTCCCACATCGATCAACGATCCAGTCATGTCGATCAAACGGTAATTGGTATCCCATCCTATAAAAAAACAAATTTAAAAATTAATGTTTTCAAGAATTTCACTGAAATTTGCAACAGTAAACCTTGTACTGGACGACTACCTGCCTCGGACAACCTGGTCTTGCGATACATGATCCTGAGCTGTGCGATGTTGTATTTTGTTTCGGTCTTGGCAATAAATGTACCAAATACAAGACTGGCTAAAAAGTTCGGCCAATAATACAGAGTACCTCATATTCAGTATTGAACCTTCAGCGTATCGAATGCTCGTCGGGTATTTTTTAAAATGTTCGGATAATATTCAGTCATTTCGTCGTACAGTGATATGTCGGCACCACAAGACCAAAATTGAATATTCAGGAAAACACGGAACATCACTAGTTAGTAAGGCTACAGAACTCTATTAAGAAATTTAAGAAATGTCTGAAACTACTGTATTTAAATAAGCAAATTAATGAATGCAATATAAATGACAATTTTAATGGTACTGTGTGTTGTGATTACTCATGTATTAACTTTGTTGTATCTAATTGTTAATGTTGTATAATTTTATTTATTAGTTTCAAATTTTAGTATTAAGTTACCCAATTGTAATGACCTAATTCTAGGGCTTTTGCTGGTTAATAAATTTGAAATTTAGTACATTTTAGTCTCCCAAACCTGTTCGCCTGAGACAGTTTCTCTATCTCTTTCTTTGTATTTTATTTTGAGCTTACCAATGACGGAAACGAGCACGCGGTGAAAAATCTTGGGCCCGACCCGAGAAGCTCTTTAACTTTGGAGCTATACATTCTGTGGCATGGAGAGCTTCCCATTTGAGAACTTCACGCCAGGCTTCCTCATTGTTGACATTGTGAATGGAAATAATAGCGTTCATGTCTTTCTGACTGATCTGTTCTTCCTTCCAACGCCATCCCTTTCGGAGCATTGCGTTCCAGAACATCTTTCAAAACAAATGGAAAATATAGTAGTTAAGAAGTTACGAAGTTTGGAAATTTTGAATTTAATCAAAATTAGAACAGTCGTGAGTCGTAGTTTATAAAATTTCTCTGACACCAGTAAGATCAAGTTATAATTCAAAATTTAATATTATTGGAATTGTAAGAGAAGTATTCCTGAATGTTAGAAAACCTCTTCTGGATAAAGAATTAATGGTTATTTGAGTTAGTTCACTAATACCGGATAGGAAAGAGAATACCCAACTAACGACAACAAATTCGAATTCTCTGTAATAATCAAAGCTTGGTACCCACATACTCTTTCAAAATTAAAAATTCAGATGATCTGAAATGTTATGATGGCTTAGAAAATGAGCGAAACTTCTACTTTGTCTCGCTCTTTTCTGTCGCTCAGAATAACAAATCACGAGTAAGAACAGAAAGCAAATCGGACAGATTTTAGCAATTATATATGTAACGTACTTTGTTTTGAAAAAAATTAGAACTAGTTGTTCATAGCTGTAGAGCTATTCGTGGAAATGGAGATTACCTTTAGTTCAAAAGAAGTACAGAGCACACAGAGCAAACAAAATTAATTGCCGAAAATTGTAATTACTGCTGAATTAATGTGTCCACAGTACTCAAGAATAACTCTGTATTTGTGAATTTTTACTCACCTGAGGGGAAGGATAAACCCAATTCTCCTCCGTTCCAGCTTTCGGGATCGATGACGTGACCCGTTCAGTTGGTAAAGGAAAAGGCTGGTCAGGAGCAGGCATTTGATTTGCCGGAGGCATCTGTGCAAGAAAAGTTTTAAAAATTAAAATCCATTTACAAGAAGTTAAGAAAGTAATGTGTGCTAAATTATACATGTCTAAAAATGCCATTCAAATAAGAACTTTAACTTAAAACGTTTCACAAAATCACAAACCATATTTTTAGGATCCAAATCCGCTGTCTGCGGATCCATGACTAGATCTTTTTGCAAATGGGCATGAGCCGGACACTCTGATCGCCAACCATCAGAGCTGTCACCCTAAGAATAAAAATCCAGAAAATAGAAATTGAAATTATTATTAGACCAGACACTCGAAATTCCCCGAATACCTAAACGGTAATGTTTGGACGAACCAATGGTTAATCGAATGCCGAATAGGGGTTCCAATTTCCAATTGTTAGAGCTGGCTGCTAAAAATGAATGTATAAAGTCGAGAGCATTGCGTTCATGACTGGAATTCCGGAAATGCCGAGAAAAAAAATTATTAGTGAAGATGAGTGATTTTTAGAAAATTTTCATTTGATCCAGCCCATTTAACGTTGGGACTTTGAACATTTTCGGTTAGTTCAGTTATACGAAGAGTATGACCCAATAAAATCCGCGTCCTTGTTAAAATTTAATTAAAATTGAATTGCTAAAATTGATCACTGGTGACTGGACATTGGTCTTACATGTTTGACTGGACATTCACTGGCACTCATAGCTTTCTTGTTAGCGGTTAAATCTAGCGTGGCCGCCGAAACGGATGGACAACTTTTCTTTGGAGAATCCAAACCCATGGTAAGTCGAGTTGCAGTTTCGTTGGCAGTTGACGACGTGTTCCCCATATTCACTGATTACTTTCCAATAAATACTATTCAAAATAATTTAAATCCACTAATTTTTAGTAATACAACTTAATTTTTGACTACTGCGAATTAGTTACGTTCGATAAGAAAAACGCGGTTTGAGAAGGCGGAGCAGGGCCATTCATAAATCGTGTTACGAACACTTTGATT
>JAQGCA010000035.1:0-63480 GCA_034698945.1 Protaphorura quadriocellata | reverse complement strand
CAATCAACTTGCATACTCAGTATGTTTGAATGCTGGGGTTAGCACTCTAACGGAAAAACAAACAAACAAACAAACCTACGATCTTGACACTGACGCCTGTATAATATCAAACTTGAAACTTGGCCAGTCTCCTAAATCCAAACCGATAATATAAATAATGAATAAACCATAAACATGCTCCTTATTACTTCCAGCGCATCTCGGTTATAATTTCGAATTTTCCAAAATAATCATTACTCTCCTCCAGTTCACTAATGATGAATGACTGAAGCAGTATTTCCTTAACACGATAAGAGTGTGTGAAAAGCCTTTAGGAATGAAGGCACACTTTTGACCGGCGCTCGGGAACGTTCCCCGATTTCACAATTTTCAAAATTATTATATATTATTATATAAAAAATTTTAAAAATTTTTAACAAAAATGACGAATCCCCTATGTTCGGAGTTTGTTCTCACGGGCAATAGTGCTAAGTCATTATCTACGCGTATATAATGTTGAAAGGACCTTTGTATGTATTTACGCACGGGGTTTACATACAGCTATGCTCAACGCTGCTGTTTCTGGGATCAAAAGTTCAGAAATTCGTTCGGATGCTACGTAACGGAAAGAATGTTGAAAGAAATAATTGTTTCGATATTCGTGACAATTTAGCTCACTAACTTTTATAGCCTCAAACTGGCCTTATGGATGCATGTGCTTGGGCGCGTGCAAGTATTTGTAACCTTCCCCACCTAATATTTCGACGTCAAACCGTTATCACGGAATTCTAGACTTTTTCGGATAGATTTTAAAAATACATACATTTTCTACTGCTAGGGGTACCTTCTCCCGTCCGTAAGAACGGGATATCTTGCTAGTATAATTATATTAAGAACGGGGATTTCGTGCAACCAGTGCACAAATGCATTAACGGTAAACAAAAGTTTACACACGCATAGGTATCACGAACGACCCACCAGGTAACATAACAATAACAAACTCAGGCCATTCAAGTCACGTTATGGTCGAACACTGCACAAGGGCATATGTTAAATTAATTATTCTCATCTTCTGTCTAAGTGTCTCTGAAATTGAATCCACCCTTGCCTTGTAATTGTAGTCCAACATGTAATTTATTCGATACTCACATCGAGACCAAATGAAGCCATAAAAGCTGTTTGCTGCTACTATCGGTGAGTGGTTTCAAAGGCCTATTCATCCAACTCAACGTGGAATGACTTGACATATCGAATTATTGGTCAGTCAGTACATGAAAAGTTCCCGGACTCTGTTCCAAGTAAGGACTACGTTAGGTACAAATCTAACTGAATTCGACCAAATCATGGTAGTTGTAACTCTTTAATCCACAAACAAACCTTGGCTTTATTCCAAAAGTCAAAGGTACTTTGTTGTTTGGATTGGAATTGAAATGACTCATTTAGTCCATCAGGACTACAACCAGGATTATAAACATCACGCCATTACAGTTACCGGATACTTTTGATTGTTATTTCAGAAAGCTGCTTGTTAAGTCCGTGTATGTGTGCTGATAGAGAATAATTTGATGACACATCCTAATTCTCCATTTATTTCTATCATCGGAAAAGCATTAATATTCATAGAGGTCCGTTTTTGGCGTCCTGATTTATTTATACCGTATGTAGTGGATCGTATCGAACCACTTTATATTAGTCATTCCCTTTTCAGGTTAACCTTATCAAAACCAGACTGACTTATTAGCAGATAGGCCTTAACTTTTCAAATAAAAATCTTTGCCCTTATCTGGTCTGAGCACCACAACCGTGAAAATTTTTTGGTTCCTGAACTTTTCACCCGGACACTTTTTAAGTGACATCTACTTAGAAACATAGCTGTGTTTTACCACTTTTCAATTGTTATTTTAGACCATGCACCGGCATGCAGGTTAAATTGATTAAGCATTGATTTACTATAAATTGAAGTTATCTTGTCCGCCCGGGAGTCTTCTTTTCTGATTTCATTATCGCGACCAGTTAGTAGTTTCACATTAGTTCGCTCCAACGCAAATGAATCGAGCGATTCTTGTAACTAATCATTATTCCGGTGCTCTACTAACACATTAACATGCCAACTCTACATGAAGTAAATGGCAGGCAGAGCATGCCGAAATAGAATTCCCATGCGAACAATAACTCCAATTCACGACATATCTACGAATTTTGCTCTCAAACAGCCTCCCGTCGCCGATAACTCGTTCTTGGAAATTTTATACATAATTCAGTAATATCATTCTCCGAATGCGTGCCCCGTAATAGAACTTAGTCATATCCACCCAATTGTTAAGACAATTTGTTGTTGAAAAATAGAAGTAAACGGCATCCTTTAGGCCTACGCTATGAAGAAAGTTTTATCACTGGGGCACATATTATTTTGAGAAGGATGTTCTTCTCTAGAATATTTTCAACTACTAGGGGTACCTTCCAAATATAAAGCTAATTACATTTTTTATGAACACCTTGATTTCTTGCCCAAGCGCTATCGGCGATTGTCAATTAAAGTTGATATAATTTAAACTGTTGAACCAATTCACCGTCGAATATAAAAGAAATATGAAAACCACTATAATTGAGTTATCTTTGAACCTTTTTCTCTTTCTTCGTCAAGTTCTTGCAAGAATAGATTGAACTTCTCAATGTTAGGAAATAGAGAAACGCAAGAAATGAGAGGATTTTCTACTCCGTTGTTTCAAAGTTGGAAAGAAGTTCTGAGTTTTCAACTTGGCTTAAAGTTTCATGAAGCAGGATTAGTCATAGCTCAAAGCACCATGATCTGTGAAAGTTATTTTAATGAGCGAAACACCTGCCACTCTTCACTGTATGGTTTATAATATCTTCTCTCCAGTCCAAGCCGCGCACTTCTTCCGCCAAACATAAAATGCATACAATTTCGTTTATTGCTGTTGGGTGCATTCGCCAAGTGCATTACACTATATGTTTTTCACGCCCAGCACTGCACTGTAAACAATTTCAAAACTCCGAAAGCCACCAGGCGGGTAATACTAATGCATGCAGGAATATTACTGTTATTATTTCGACTAGTTTTTACTTCACAGATGAAATGTTACTCAACATTGAGCCAGGCTGTCGTGTTAATTAAGATGTCATCGAGTTAAGGTGCCCCCAGAACTCCCCTTCCGATTTTAACTCCTGTGTGCATTAGGTCACTACTAAAAAACTAACTTCAACTCCAAACACATGAATAGTATTCCACTTTTAACATTATTTATAATAAACTCAGGCTTCTCCTTCCAGTCATAATCGAGGAGTTGGCAATTGACGATGGTTATTGAGTGCACAGTGCAGCGTGTTCCCCAAAACCCAATAACCCGTCTCGCATCCTTACAAAAAAATCCGGGCTGTCTAAAAAAACCTCTAAGCTCATACACGCTCATAAGAATGATGAAGCGAAGAGCACGTTCCTTGAGCAGTGATTAGTTTTCGGCGTCAGAACCTCGTCACCACCGAACGTGTGATAATTAGTAAAGGCTGTCAATAATGTTGACAGGCAGGGGGTTCCTCTGCGCACGTATAGTGTTTTCTATGATGTTTCATCCTTTGAGTTGAATCGAGTTCCATATAAACCGGGATTACGTCTTTTAATAACGAACGTCATGGACTCACTCCGATGAAATACCAACAAGGTAGCCCAACCCGCTAACCAGCATTCTCGATCAGTCCGAATGTAAATTTTAGTCAATGCTAGACGTTTTTGAAACATTCCAAGGATGCCTTTCCGTGTACATTTCTTCCGCGATCTTAGCAAAAGTACCAATGATAACGCGCAATGAAGTGCTGCAGAATAATAATATATCCAACGAGCCCTTCTAATTAGGATATTGTCCGGGTCCTTTTAGCGGAGTTTGTGTTTCACAAGAAAAGTAGTTCCCTTGTTAGTCTTCAGCATTTTACTTTCATTTCGGTCGAATCGAATGGAGAAAATCGAGCGAGAGTAAACCGAAGGGAACTGCTGAGTCACAATAGGACGGCGGTAATGGGAGCGGATGACAAGACAAGAGATGTCTTTCCCTTTTTCGGTTGCCTCTTTCTCTTTAGAGATCCCACAAATAATACTCCGGGCCATGGATCCCTATTGTCTCTTTCCCCACTCAAAAGTTCACCATTGAAAAACTTTCACTTCACCCAAAAACTTTCCCATTTGAGTAATTTCCCGATCAGAAAACGACTAAAGTTTCTCGTTAGGATTTTGGGCTCAAATGAATCATTTGATGACCAAGGAAGAGAACATTAGACATGTCAACGCAACATTTTGTCATAAATCTTTGAGGAAGTTGATTCAAACAACAGTGGATAGGATTTCTTACCGAAACTTCTTCCAAGTATTTCCACCAATATTACTATTGATGTTAGAACCAGGAAATACATTCCCAGTGGAGTAAATCTCTAAAACTGAGACTGACTAGACTAATGTAGGAATACAAACCCTAGACATAATCCATAATTCTGGATGACCAAACCTTATCAACATTACTTTTAAACATACAATCTAAGTCAACCAGTGAAATTACCAACGCTTGGGTTTCTGAACTGAGTGGAGTATCATTGAAGACGTAAAAAACTAGCAACAGAAAATGTTTTTTTTAGAGCAACTATAAATTGCAGAACTCATATCTTATAGTAGATACGCGGATACAAACTAACTCCTAGTTGTTTGCTATTAATATTTCGTTCAATGAGATGCATCTCGAGTAAAAGACGACAAGACAAATTTGATCCTTCCATATCCACACGGATATGTTGTTCAAAAGACTTGCGAATGTCAACATGGAAGAATCCTCCAATTAAAGTGTCAAGCCAGAGAGACGCTGAGCAAGACTGAGCCAAGTTTCCCAGTCGTAGTGAAAATTCAAAAGTCGACTACAATGCATTGCACTAAGGAATTCTGGAAGTTTTACGAAAGAGTAAGAGCTTCTCTCTTTTTCAAAAGTATAATTCAAGTTTCATGTCATCTGAATTTTTTATGGCAGATGCATCCATTCCTTCCTCAGAGTACGGCTGACTTTCTTCGGTACATTGAATTTCCGAAGGAGGAAAGTTGGTATGGATCTGCTCAAAATATTTAATTTGGTCTGAATTGACGATTCCGTGTTAGATTGGCGAAAACGAAGCTGGCAAATAATTTTTTTGCCAATTTGGTCGAAAAATTGACCCCAGAACGAAGTTGGCAAATAATGAAAAACAGTATGTCGAAGTTGGCAAAACAAGAAATTTGGTCACGAGGTCCCACTATAATTGAAGCGGTGCAAAGTGTTCGCTGGTCACAGTACATAGTAGTCTGCACAATTGTAGTACTTTTTTGGTCTATGAAAAGTTTGAAAAAAATCCTGAGGTCCCTTCTTTGAAAATTTTCAAATCGTGTGTTAAAAAGCATGTTGTTTCCGGAGTTTTTTATTTCGCGTAAATGTTGAGAGGTGCTCATGAGATGCATTACAGATAATGTCGAACAAATTCGAATTAATTTTTTTCGTCAAGATTGCCAATGATCTGACACTTAATTAAATTGGGAAAATAATCCTTCTCCGTCGAAACTATACTCGGCAGTCTAACCAATAAAAGTGATGGTAAAAATTTTCAATACGAAATGAAGTTTCATTAACCTGAAGGCAAAAGCACCAAGGCAAATTTGAACTCATTTTTAATTGCGATAAATATTAATTTGCACATTCTTCGGAATCACAAGCAACAAACTTTGTCAAAATTCTGACTGGATTGAAAATCATTGGAGAACACCAGGGAAGATAAACTGCTCCGAAGTAGTTCCGTAAGGAAATTCCATTCCAGGGAATCCACTTCCATTAAATTAGCGGAGATTTTAATTAATCCATAGTTGAGCCGAGCTCTGGAGGGATCTATTGCACTCTGTGTTCAACGTAAATGTTCTGCTATGCTTCAGAGCTAAGCAATAATGTCAAGTATTTCGTTCTCACAGCAAGACTTCTCACAAATTCAGGATCCAACTCTGTCGTGTCCTTTAATGATAAGTAACAAGCTGAACTTACACGCATTTGGAGGGAAAATAGTACTTGTTTCCTGCATTGTGCTAAAATAATTGACTACAAGACATTCTCTTCGTCCTCGTAATTGCAAAGCAGATAAGGAAAGTGCCTCGGTCGGAATATTATTCGCACAAGCAAGCCCTGCAATTTCAACCGTCTCCTACCTCGAGGTACGAAAATGGATGGAATGACAAACATAAAGTTTCGTTCATGACGACGTGTGGCATTTTCACCGGAAGAAAACTCAGAATAACTTTTCCGGGAAATATTCATGAAAAACATTTAAAACTTTCGAAAGGGTTTTCCATTGTTATCTAACATCCATCCACCGCCCGATTTCAAATTCTGGAACCAATTCCATTCCACATTTACGTCAACAAAAGGTTAACCATGCGTAAAAACTAACATTATGCGTTCTACTCCAGTTTTTTCTAACTTCAAAAAATTGTTCTTTCTTCATATACCCAGTTCATGATGGTCCAACTTTATTCCTCTTTTTGACACTTTTGTTTTCGCCTGCTGAGCATTCGGTCCGTCGTTCTTTTTGTTATGTAATCCCTTATGGCTACTACCAGCATTCAAATGTTTCCTCCGAGTTAAAAACTTTTGTCATTTTCAGAAAGAAATATCAGTTCTAGATTCACAAAAATATCCAGCTCGGATAGTTCTCTAACATTCAAGCGGTCAAGCGAAGAAATGTTTAAAATAAATCCTTCCATT
The DNA here is from genome assembly GCA_034698945.1 of Protaphorura quadriocellata. NCBI lineage: Eukaryota > Metazoa > Arthropoda > Collembola > Poduromorpha > Onychiuridae > Protaphorura > Protaphorura quadriocellata. The sequence continues at coordinate 56,728 of JAQGCA010000035.1, read as the reverse complement.
CCTTTCTTGTCCAGTTTCCTCTGTACCATTACAAACACGTTAGAAATTAATGGAACGAGCGTCCAGCGACTATTGGAATGACCGGAATATCTGTCCAGTAGCTTCTTTATCCAAATCCATCAAAGGGAAAACTATAATGCATCTAGTAAAGAAATTTTAGTATGTATAAATAAATAACTTTGACACATTCCTTAACGTCGATCCAAGCCACAAAAACAAGTCTCACATTTACATACTTCAAAAAATCCAATTGGGATTCTTTGTAATACTAGAAATATGCGATCACCGTTGACATCGTCATCTGGAGTTAATAACATTCTGCACCCCCGGACAAGACCCAACCTCTATGACGGCCCTGCTTCAATTATTATAATGCTTCTAACTCTGTTACCAATTATACCAATGATCCTACTACAAAATGAACCAGAAAATGAAAAGGATATTGGAAGTAATCAAAAGCCTGCTTTTGGCTTGGAGAAAAGGGCCATGTGTGAAATAACAAGTACTTTCATTCCATGGAGATGAAGGATAGACAATAAAAGCGGCATGTGCTTTTTATGTTCCTCAGAGAATAGTAGTAGCAACAGACGGGAAATTGGTCTTTGAAACCAACCGTCTGTTTCATGTTTCTCATTTCGGAGCAATCTTACTTTCCTGGTCTTTCAGGATAATTCTATGCATGACATAGTGTTGAGAACATGTAGAGATCCCACACTTCCAACTATTTGTACGTGTTTTTGTTTCCTCTTGTGTGTATGTGTTTACTGGGGATTGTCATTGAATAGTTAATGCCCACAGCACGCATGTATGACCTACAAGAATAAAATGAACTTAACTCCTAGGTATTTTAACCTTTCACCTGACGAACACAAAATTTGACAGGAGAGCGTTTGAACTCTGAAGTAGCCATCAGCTGCACCCAAATTCTATGCATTAGGAATGTATGGAATTTCCAACTGGAAGTAACGTGCCTACTAACCCATTTGTACTGTCTGTCATTTTGTGCAATCACACGGACATGAGGTGTCACTTCGTTTTTCATTACGGTGTATTTTTAAAATAGTATTCTGTCAATCCTGGTCCGGTCCAACTTTTTTTAAACCTTCGGATATTTCAGCACTTATGATAAATCACAGAAGTTAAGAACCTTACATGCGAAACCTTCAATCGTTAGAAAACCGAGCTAATTCAGACGAGCACCTATGCTGACCGAGATGGACAAAAATTAGATCTTTGATTTTCACAAACATGGTATCATATCCAAAACAAATGTTTATATTTACACTAGCTGCAAAAGTTATCCGAATAAGCAAATCTGTAGTTCTGTCCAAACCTGTCATTTAAATAAACACAAATGTGTAACCTTTGTTTCAATTTGCTACATATGTAACTGATTCTCTTACAAAGTCTGGGAATTTGTATGGCACAATGAGGGGGGATATTCGATTCATTAAACCATTACGTTACTGCTACTGATGCTGCCTATTAATGTTTCTTCAGGACAAATGTACCAACATTTGGAAGTAAGGTCGAAGCTGTAGTAAAGACACAAAAGACCCAAAGGGGAGAATTAATTAAGTTTCCCAAGCCCAAGTTGTGGAAGTGAATGGTGGTGGATCTGTGTCTGCGTGAGATGCACACAATCTAGTTTAGTGGCTTCTCGTAGATTCAGCTGACACTGAGACTGGCTTCACTGAATTGGAGATGAGATCAGTCCGGTCCAACTAACTCATAATACTTAATACGAAATGTTTTCACATTCTCTTTCTTTCAATATTACAGATATCTGCCATAGAATGGACATGTAACCCTTTGTTTTTGGACTGTTCTGCCAGAATATACTGACTTACTCTGACAGACTGGCCAAGGCCCTCACCCAATAAATGCTAGAGTAGAATGGAAATGCCTGAAGATCTCTCATTAACATTCAGCTCTTTTCTGGTTTCCTTTCTTACTTTTAGAACTTAACTTGTTCAAGTCATGTCTTCCTGAACTACCGAGCAGCCCGGGAGCAGTACTCCTTCCTCGCCTCGGCAGACTCATATATTATTTTCTAAAAGTAAAAGAAAGGCCAAGACCAACACTGTATTTCAGGAGAATGACTTACTCAATGGAAGTGAACCTGCACTTGACTCCTGAGGCAGGCACACGGTTAAAATAAAATAAAATACTCCAGAGAGTCTGGGACTCTCTCCGTGTCTATCATCATCATCTCTTGGATAAAAAACAGAAGCCAGGTAGGATGGCAAGGCAAAACCATCCCACTGTGGCAATAAGGCAAAAAGTCTTAACCCATTCCACATTTCAAAGTGGAAAAAACTCATAAAAAGGCTGGCACTACTATTCGGTATAACTGAACCAAAACCTGAACCTAAACTACTGGATCACAAGACTAGTAGACCAAAATGCCAACATTTTAGTTTTATTCGACGAAGACGCACTTTTTGCCTTGTCCTGCAACGAAAATGTAACCTTTCAATTTCAGCCACGAGACGAAGAGTTTCTACTAGTTGTAACCATGTGTTCCGAAGAAGTACAAGAAAAATTGATCAAATGGATTAGAAAGCGCGAGTGTACGTAGGGCGTTCAAGATCAAAGAACCACCCCACAACTTTTTACCCACCACTCGACTCAATTTATCAAAAATTGAAGAAATGAAGAGTTTGACGGTGGCAGGTCTGATAAACCAGAAAACTTCTTTGGGGTTAAATGAGTTAAGCGCGGGGGTCTAATCAGATCAGATCTCAGAATCCATTTGGTCCTTGGTTGGGGTTTGTGAAGGTACAAAATCCACCTTTGACGGATCAAGAAATAAGGAAGATGAAAATAGTTCAATATTTATTGATGTAAAGGGTGTATCTCCTTCCTAACTAGTACAATTCGTAAACAAAGTGCTAGAAAAGGTTATGACAAAGAAGAGACCTCATTGTAAAATCCAGTGATTGAATCATTACAATTTGAGCACTAGTGTCTTTAACTATGGTTTCTTCGCCATACTTTTATCGTCTAAATGTGTATGTGTTTAATGTTGGGAAAAACGAATGCCTCGATTTTTGCAGTCTTAAGAAAATACGCGTGTTAATTACACAATCAAGAAACAGGAAATTGTTTTCCTGCTTCCCTGCAAGGAGAACAAACTGGATGATGACAAATTGGAATGTTGAGACTTGGGCGGTGGTCCACTTTTGTGGGCTCAAGTAAGTATTATCATCGGTTTTGAATGATCTAACACCTTAAAGGCATTAATAACACCGTCTTACAATGTGTAAATGTTAAATACATAAGATTTTATTCGAAGGTGTCATGTCATCATCATCAGTATGAAGAAAGGAAAAGCATGAAAGGATTCCTCCTTTCCTTTGTGCCCGAGTACTTGATCTCTATTACTACTGCCTTTCTTATTAGGTTCCAAATGTACGAACGTATTTAATATTTTCTTTTGAAGACAGAGGGGCTTGTTGTAAGTCTATGTAAGCCTTATATTCTACCAGCAAAAAACAAGAAACTATCTCATTTAGTCGGCTCATTCAATTTACCAACTCAACCCTCGAAAACTTATCGGGTTTCATTTCATCATTCACGGGATCATATTATCGCAAGACCACACCATACAGACATACGAGATAATTTTATTGGGAATGAGTAAGCCGTAAAAAAGGTGGGTTAGGTTAGGTCTTATTTTCACGTCTGGTCTGGCATGCCTTGGCCTTAACCCAACTTATTTTAATTTCAATTCCCACACTTTCAACCATGGATAGGTTAGGAGAAGAAAAAGAAAGTTGTTAAGTCAAGGGGTTAAGGTTGACTTATCTCCTCATTAAAAATGAAATTCGATGTCACAAAAAGATAAATGAACTTGACATTGACATGCACGATGAACCTACCATGTGCCAATATGCATTTGATGTAACAGGGAGAGTTGTTTTGTAAGCTTCAGATGTTTTATTCGATTGAATCTCTATCTCTATCAATATTATCTGGCCAATCCCTCATGAGCGCTCATGGTCAGAACTGAAACCTTTTAGATGTCGGGAGTTAATTAGACGAAAACCAATACTTCAAGTGCGATAAGAAGAAATACCGAAATTAAAGAAATGACTTAATGCTTTCTCAAGATATGTGTTTGAATAATATTCTTGGTGCTACTTTGGACTGTTAGAAAGTTTTGAATGAATGCAGAAGTGGTCACAATATTCATGATAAACAAAATCCTTCCCAAAAAGTTCTAACTTAATATCGAGAAATGTCAAAAGTTAATTCAAGAATTTAATTACACATTTTACTGTAACCAATTTTCCAGACCATGATTCCACAACGTCATGGAAATTCACAACGAACTCTGCAATATCGTTTTTGATATTCTACTCCATATTTCATAGCCCCCTAGGATTTGTAGCTTAAAACCAATCTAAAGGAATGTGCGTATTTACGTTCTATCTTCAGCACTTCACACTTCAAGAATGAAACAGTCCTAAAGTGCAATATAATGAAATATATTTTCCACTTTTGTCAAAAACTGAGCAGTACTGTCTGTCTGATTCAAGCCCTTCAATGCAAGTTTTCAGTTTCAGTGTTGCAGTAACTGTGAGGGGAAGGGGTTAGAGATCCAAATCCTAATTTTACGCCTAGAAAGCATTTTTTCACACTTTTCTTTCACACATCTGCAAATGCTTGACGACGACAGGAAGGGAGAGTTTTAGTTGAGCGGTCGGTTTAGCCCTTTTTTGAACAAAATAGCTCTCATCCCCCACAAAATTCTATGTATGGAGCCGCAGCCGGAGCCGTGTAAATGAAAATTCGACGCTTGTCAGTCTTCGATAACTTTTTACTTTCATCGTGTGAGCACAATAAAAATCCTTCACGGATTTCCCCATTGTCATTCCTGAAAGTTCTTCCGTAGGGGAAAATCAAAGTAATTCAACATGGGGACATAACATGACGTTGACATGACGTAGTTCCGGTCAAACCTGGAGAATGTCGACAGACTTGTCCGGCACGTGCAGCGAAATGTGAAATCAAAGTGATAATTCAAAGCTTTTTCGGTATCGGCTATCCTTCCACCCACCCACCCACCCATCCGAACACTTTTTTCTCAGCCGAAAAACTAAGTACGCCATTTTTATGAGCATTTCTACGATACGATAAATTAAATGATACCACTGGATCTTGTGAGGATCAGTCGGGCTTAGCTAATGGAGATCCGGAGTTAGTTCTGGGCTCAGGTAAGATGGTGAAGATGAGATATGAGACTTCACACCTAGCCTAGCCAGTAAGAAAGAATTAGGCGTGAATATGACACGACTCTCAAGATTTATGGATTGTTCAGTAGGCCTATGAGAACATGAATTCACGTGCGGTTTTCTTCGAGTTAAACCATATCACAATCTGTTTCGCGAAGGACATACTGCAATACGTACCTTTTGCCACGATGAAATATGACTTGGTTTATTTTGTTTTGAAGAAAGTCGCAAACACAGGATATTTATGTCTTGACTTCGTGAGGATTTACGGAGCTCATTATTTATAAATTGAACTTGAACCTGCCGGTAATGTTCTTCATTAAAATGAATCCAATTGATTGGTACTTGCTCACTTCTAATTACTTTGCCGTAATCTCACATTTTCAGCATATGAATAAATGGTCCATAACTAAAGGTGTGACAAAATGGTGAAATACAATTGGAAGAAGCCTCGTGTTAATCTACAAGGTAGTTCCTATTACAGAAAAATATAGTATTTTGATAATTGACCTAAGGGTTACTACTAAACTGTGTTATCACTTCTACATGTGGTGTACATAGAATTTACTCATTTTAGGTCAAAATAAAACTGACCGCCCATACCAGTTCATTTGTCTCCACGGGTACAGCAAAAAATAAATAAAAGCGCGAGCGAAATTGACCAGTTTCTCGGTAATCCTGATACCTCCCACAAGACGATGTATTTGCTTACAAGTCATTCTAGTTTTTTTTTAATTAGATATTTATGCTTCCATGTTTCCTCAGCCTGCGAAGCACGAAAAAAGGCGTAAACCTCACTCACTCTGAACAAAACAACGTAAACTAAACCGCCAGAATAACATAAACAGGAAAGAAAACAGCTGCTACTGTTATTTCACTTATATCGTCAGCAAGCTCAATTCACACGTACGCGTACTCAGAGTGCATTCAATTTTCTTTCCCTCCTCGAAATTGCCATTTCTAATTCTAACAACGAAGTCGGAGTCGGACTAACATTCATGAGCATGTAATTTTTTCCTAACCCCTAGGCTAACAAGGTAATCCCTCGATCTGCTAATTGATGTTTCAATCAGAACTCGACATTTTCCCCATGTGAAACTTGCAGATGGGCTGGTAATTACTAAATCCCCCTTTATAGTAACACCGTTGTAGTGTAGTGTTAGAGGCAGCCTTTACCACTTATGGCGAAGGTTTGAGCTCTCGGGCAGGCATGGTGTGGTGGGTATTTTGTATTTTTGTTTTTACTAAAGTTTTTACCTAGTACCGCTAGGGTGCCGGACCAAGCGGAGAGCTAATAGACTCGTCTGCCGTCGCACAATTGCATAGATTGGTGTTAATTGTAGTTCGTAATTTGTGGGGCTCCCCTGTGAGCAGCAAGCTAGTGTCCTGGACTAACCCCTTACGTATAAAGCGTGACTACATGCAATGGATGCTTAACAAGGGTCAGAGGAAAAGCATGACAGCTGTCTATCAGGGCATCCCTTGTTAGTTATTTTGCAACAATATATTGTTATAATGGTTCTCAAATTTGTGTTAACAATGCGTAGGTGTTCAAATGAATTAAGTAATAAATGCAGACATTCAAGTACTGGCAAACAACCCACCATTCGAATTCTGGTTTTTTCAGACATTGAACACCTATCCAATGTCAGTTCCAAATGTCTGGAATGTCAACCATGCATGTTGTCGGACCGCCACAATATAATTTTTAACCACTTCAGTCGTAAATATTTTCCAGGTAATACTCGGTTTTCCTTTGTAAATCCAAAATAGGAACAAACGAAATAAGCAATTCGTTGAACTCATCTTATGGCCAAACCTAAACAATCTTGGAAAATTACTTCGTCATTGTAAGAATTTCTCCTTTTAGGAGTTAGCCGGTCCGGTGCAGTAATAGTAAATCAAAATAACTGCTATGTTCATAATTGTATGAATTCATCTCACAAACAAGGATTTGTACTTGAATTACCAGATAGAACAATTCTATTTCCAGTTTTTGTTACCGTCACCCGGAAATCAAATGATGTTTATCTAAAGATGCACTCCAACACAAAATATTCGGAGAGATTACCATTTGGTGTCACACGCGGATGCTCATTCCTGCATGAGGGATGTTGGTTGTCACTGAATTCTTCATCTCATGAGACAAAATCAACACAGAAGATCAAGACCACCCATCGACATCCGAGTAGTAGTGAGCTGAACTGTCTGACATACAATTCCGGCTTTTTAACATCGAAGAAAATCCATTTGTCAAATATTCGTGGGAGTTTTCCGCAAATAGACAAGAGTTTGTTTCGACAAGAGTAGTCATTCATTCTTGCATATAAATGAAATCTGATAATGATATCTAAATACTGTGGACAAAATAATTTATTCTCTGTTAAGTGACAAATTGGTGCGTTTGTGCACAGTCAAACATGATTCGAACAAACCGAAAATTCAACTAGCTAATGGTTCAAACGATCTCATGTCCTCAGAAGAAAATGCTTAATATGGTGTCAACATTTGGCTTTGAGTGATAAGTTAATTTTTAGGCCACTCCAAAGCAGTTCATGGATTAAGTATTAAGGGGCACAAAATCCCCCCAAATGTTGTATCGATTCTCACATTAAACCTTATTCCCCTGGTAGTTCCAAGCTTCCAGTGTATCGAAAACTACTAACTCCAACTATTACGGACCTCTCGAATTTCCCGCAGTGCTACTTTTCCCCTGCATCCACACAACTTCTATGCGATCCAGACTGAGTTTTAGGATTTCGGTTAGGAACTCTCTTTTCCTTTTTTCTGAACCTTACACAAAATACAAAAGTCTCGCAAACCTCTACCCGGAGTGCCTCCAGTTTCGACTTTCGACTAATGATCCATTCTCTTCCCTGAACCGTTGCCTGGCTCTACATTTTTATCGCCAAATTAGGTCCCCACTCATTCAGTACTATTAACAAGGGAACTATTTCGAATAAAGCACAAGAACCGAGCAAGAGCTGGGAATCTCATTCAAAGATCATTTACTCCTTCTATGTGGAGGATTCGATCCCTTCTACAGAAATGTATGGTGGTTGCATCAAGAACCTGTATTTTATTGAAGCTTATTCGTGGTACAGGGTGCCTTGCCTAGATCACTTGTACTGTAAAGTCAACTTTTCTTTCACACAATACCTGATGAAGCCTGACCACGAAACACGGCAACTCTGAATTAACTATAATGTCGAGCTGACAGTTCGTCAGTCTAACCGATACGAATGTCACACCTACAGTAGTTCCATTGTAAGAACGCACGGAAATAATCTATTTCCAGGCTACTTCATTCATCCAACAACATGAACGTCATCTCCGAATTCTTACTCCGCAACCAGCCGGGTCGACCCAGTACATGTGATGAACTCGGAGGGAGGGAATAATGGAAGTAATTTTATTTCCGATGAGATAGGTCACCCCATGAAACCCGAACAAAGATGAATGGAATTCTTCATTCCCCATGTCTCATCTCATTAGCAATTCATGATGCGAGAACAACCGCGGGTCACATTAAAGTCACTGACACGCTATTATTTCTAATCCTCCTACACTCCTACAGGCCCTCATCTCAGGAAGGTCAGCACAATATATTCCATTGTTATTGAACTGGACATGGCTGTTTTCTCTACAGTATGACTGAGTATGGGCATAACAGTCTATTACTTAAATTAAGACTATTCAAATAGAATTTGTCTCGACGTGAATTGACTCGATATGAAGGTTAATATGAGTTATCACTCTTGGTCATGATTAATCTTTGTGTCACGGCTTGCATGTAGTGTGTACGTGCTTATCAATTAATTAAAACTTAATCAGATTATTCTTATTTATATCATTCATAGCGCATATGATCGCATGACCGAAAATTTGGACCTTACAGATAGTTTATAGGAAAAATGATAAGCCTGGTAAGTCTAATAGTCTGGGAAGCAGGAAATCCGGCAAAAGGGATTAGGATCAATTTGCGAAAATAAAAATGTTTGGTTTTAACCTCTGGGGTTATCCTTCGCTCCTAATTGAACAAAACAAGTTCACTTTCGATCGATTTCGCTAACTGAACTTCACAGCATTCATTTGCATTGGATCAATTCGAAACCTTAATGATTTGCTCGTGTTTGCCGTTTCGTAGCCGCAGAAGAGTCGGAGGCGAAGTGTAATCACATTTTAACAGATTGAATTAAATCATGTTCGCCTCTAGTTTATTTGGTCGACGAACCCATAAATCTGTGGAAACTGAAGTCTGCATGGTAAAATACATGAATGTTAAAGTTTCAAATGCATTGTGACATCCCGGCGTACTCGGTTTAGGCTGAAAAAGATTCTCTTGAGATTTGTTCATGGGAAATTGGGTGGATGTAATGCACTGTGACCAGATAATAAATTGATTAGCATAACTCTACACGGCTTCTCAAAACGATATGCTAATTAAACCTTATGGAAAGTGAAACCACATGTCACATGTGCCAAGTCAGACTTATTGACCGGCAGATCACTTCAACTTAACCGGATATCTCGTACCCATGAGATTTATACTCAGAAAATCAATATTTGCATTCCGGGGCGGCGCAAGAGCCCGGATGAAATTAAAAATCTCTACAAACCTTGTCTCCGGAAAATATCCCACAACTAAGGACTATAACATCACATAAATTCAAAATTTTGAAATATTCCGGAAGATGAATGGAGGCTGTGAACATTTTTTTTTAGAAAAAAACATGTATGAAACGGGTGCGGGTTGTAAAATTTCTTTCTTGAAGATACATATATTTCTTCAGCTACCAGACGAAATACCAACTTCCACTCCCTTCTTTCACATGGTAGTGTTCAAATAATATTGACCAGGAGATCACTTATAAGCAGTTAGAGAAGTTGTCCGAACAACGTTTGTTCATTTGACATGACCGTAGTGTATTCAGTGATTCATAATTTAACGGGCGGACAAAAAATAATCATGATACGAGTTGACATTTACACATAATTCGCATTAGCAAACAGACACGACAGTGTAACGACTAGGTCAGATGTGAACAAACTGAAGATGCTGTAGAAACCATAAAGCGATTCTGTCATTCGTTATGAGATTTTGCTGACATAACCTTAAAAGCTATGCCTGATCGATCGATACATTTTAGCTCAAAAGGCACAGGTGTAAAATCATACCTGCAACTGTGTATATGTATGTAAAAAATCAGTTAGGCTCACATTTCTTTAGCACGTTTAATTAGAATCTATGTTGTTGCATTACCTGCCACAGGCGACAACTTCGTTATTACGGCCCACCGACTTTTCCACTGCAAAAGAAAATTTTAGTTTTGAGCATACTTCACAATTCACGTCAAAATAACCATTTGTTCAGCAACGCATTATTTACAATACATGTTGATACTTCAAGCACTTCCTGTCCAGACTCAACAGGACATACTTAACTCATAGAGCAGTTCGAAAATGTCTAGAACACTCAAAGCATTTCCAACAAAGTGGCTTTTATCAAAAAGAAGTACAGTCCCAAAGTCCCAAATGCCAATTGCAGATTGCGGGAATACTTATTCCAGGAAAAGAGTTCCATGCATGACTAGAACCCTAGCATCCGTCAGTTGACGTAGTATAGTTTTGACAATATCCTGCCGTATTATTTTTAATTCTTGCAATAATTATTCTTGCAATCTACAACTAAGAACTTTTAAAAAAAGATTGACATATCTTGTTTTTCAGTTCCACAAGCATGACTATTGGGTGAGGTCCTTAATCTTTTTTTTACCACTGTTAACAAAAAACGTTATTACAACCGCGATCGGGGGCAAGGGTTCAGTTCAGATACGGTCTACCTACGTATCAAAGTATATTTCTTGTACATAAGTCATAAACTCACGCACATTTTTACAGTGGTAATTTGTAGAATATATTCAAAGCAGGCAACTGGTCGGACTCTGTGAGTGTGGTTGAACTTTAACATGAAAGTTGAAAGCTTAATTCTGTTTCCACAAAGTTAACTGAGTTTGAATGACACAGGAGATAATATATAATCCCTGCAAGGTTTTAATTGGTAATAAAAATAATCTCCTTGTCTTGTTCGGAAGAAATAACTCTTTCTCATATTTTTTTTCAAAAGGAACGCGAATGATTAATTTGGTTTATACAAATACTTGTCTAAATAGAATCTTGAATATAAAAGGGTTTCTTTCAGCTTAAATTCCAAACTTTTATGTATACGAATAGTTCGAGATAAACTTCCTCCTTTCCCTTTCACTTCAATATTGATCGGATACTCCACATTTATTTTGAGTGTGTAAGTCTTAGCCTTAGTATGTCTTACGTCTATGTAACGTTAAAAAGTGCGGTGAAAGGCATATGACTATGCGGATGAATCCATTTTTCAATTACGTCTTATCAAAATAAAATTTACAAGTCAATAGAAAAAGTTTGCATATTCGAGCGTGAGCTCAAACAATAATTAAGTTTATCCGAAAGCAAACCCTTTCCTTGACTTCATTTGGAAATATTTTCTCAGGAGACCCTGGCGGGGTTCAGAAAATTGGTGGTATGAAAAGATTCCATCCAGGTCGAAGTTTGGAAACACAAGATTACTGGAAATCCGCACCATAAAAGAGAAAAGAGAAAGCATGAACAATTTCTATAGTGATATAGAAATTGGAATAAAAGTAAGAACCTAGGCTGGAAGAAAATAAAACCGGGCGGTGAAAGTTGTACTTTACTTCAGTTCCGGATCGTCCGTCCGACTGGTTCGGGTTCCGGCCGAATTTCGATATGGAATAAACCCGAACTTTAAGTTTTTGGCTCGGAAATGGCATTAAAGAAACATGAGAATGTATGTATCGGGTTCGAATTCTGCTTTAGATCAGTTTGGATACCGGCTTAACTTCTGTAAAGACACTAATCTCATGACTTTAAGCACCGGAGAAGAGATACCCAGACCAGAACCCGACCCGAGTGAAACAGGTGGGGGTTTACCGAAATGCGCGACTCAATTCCTATTATTGCGATGCGGTGATTGGGTGCATTTGAACGTGAAAATTGAAATAAAATCGAGCGTTTCATATGGTTAAAGTGCCTATCCATACATATTTGTTATTTCCACAGGGGGGATATTTTTTACAGAAATTGCATTGGAACAGTTTCACTGTGAGAAATCCCTTTATCCTGCGTTTCTTATCCAACCAGCGAGGTTCAGTGTTGAGCGAAACTCTTAACGACGGCTCAATATCTTTTGTACAAATATAATACCAATACATACGCACAGGGTTCCAAATATGTGTTAAGTCCTATATTGTAGTAAGACTTTTAAATAACTGTAGACTAAACGGTACTCCATTTGGAAGGTCTCATCATATCTTCTCCTACGGCTAGCTAATTTGAAAACAAATTTCCAACTGTTCTGGCTTGATTTGGTTGGTGATTTATAAATTTGAGACGTCAAATAATATTTCGCACAAAATGACCACTAAATTCATTTCATGGTGTCCACACCCAGAGGTCTAATGCTTATTTGGAGCCCTGTATCGTACACAAAAAGGAAAATCCCGTCAACCCGGTCACGTTTTCATCGCAAGAGATGAAATATTGGTAATGTTCCTATACAATTCACAGGGTTCCTTCATCGCCTTGCACTTGCACTCCAAGATTCCCTTGTACCCATAAACAGTTCGCCATGCATTTATTTTTTTCTCGTTATGAACACTCGGCTCACCCAAAAGTTTGGCTTTTGGACAGTTCAATGCATTGAAATATGTTTTATTAACCGAAATGTCTTTTCTTAAAGGCCAAACTCAACCCGGTTAGTAAGTTGGACGTTCCTCCCTTTAGAGCTTCCAGTTGCAACAAACAACTTTCCTAATTTCATTCCCTTCTGTTTTGGACCAATCCTCTCTCGGTTTTCTATTACAGGCGGTGTCCCCAAAGCAGTCTGACTCGGGGAATTGTAAGGGTTTTTAGAAATTGCTTTTGGATTCGGATTCCACTTGTTTACTAAACTTGGCCTCGGTTGGTTGTGATTAAATAAAAACAGACATTACAGCGCCAAGCATTTGGACCACCACCGTGAGAAAAGTTCGATCGTACTTTAAAATAGATACAATAATATTAGAATACGTAACTGTACACAAAAGCAGCGCATCAATTTAAACAGTTGAAACGATGGAAAAAGTTCAGACGTATTACTTTGCACTGAACTGTCATTTAGGACCTGCTAACGCGCTGGATTTGGATTAGGATTTGCTTGAAGTATCAACAAGAAAGTCTTATATACACAATTTTTGCAAATTGTAAGAGCCAGAAGGCTAAATATTACTGCAGCACAATTACTTAAATCATTTCTAGACATAGTAAAACTCAAAACTCGAACCTTTTTCCCGTCACGAAATTTACAATGACCTTCGATGAGTGAATTAGCATCCACCATTTTAAACTGGTGTATCTATTGTCTTTTGTTTCAGTAATAATTTACAATTTTCGTAGGGTCAATTCTTTGGTAGTTACGCCCCGTAATCGTTTTGCTAGGATATGACGTTCGTAATCATGCAGCACATGTGTTGTAGTTACACTACTATTCTCAAAGAAGCCACAACAGATCATGTTCCATAATAATTATTGTCGTTCAGAAAGAGTAACAGTCCGTCATGTTAGTATATCGAGCACACAAATCATTCCTTTAACGAGGAATAAGTAGTACTGGTGAGGAACTGGAAATCCCCATTTGCCATCATCCGCATCTGAATAAGTGGTCACAGCACCCCGACCCCAGTCCAAACTCTATTCAGAAAACCAGAACTGCAAAAAAAAGTTTCAGCCCCGGGTTCACTATTACTCTGATAAGTTCTTCAGATGTACAACACTCCCTGAAAATTTTCCCGAGTTTTTCTCCAAATTAATGCATGTGTTAACGAAATTGGATACCCACACTATCATCAATCACTTGCAACACTGCTGTATAATGTTCTGCCTCAATAACAGCAATCCAGAGCTGGAAGTTACTTAATTTTGTGTAAGAAAGGTCGAGAGATGTCAAGTACAGTAAAATTCTGTGAGCCGTAAATTCTATTCACTACTGCTCCTTGTGGGTTCCCATACCTCAACCAGACAACTAATTGATGAGATTCCCTTGTTCTTTTGACTGAAAATTGTGCATTTTTTAATGAACCCCCAATTTATTGTTTCTTCTTGCGTGCATGTACAATTACAACTATACAATTGTACGAGCTGTCACTCAGCGGTGAAATTGTACTTATGTGCGTTACGGAGAGGTAGGTTGTCACACTCATCTGACCTGAAACATGCCGATGCGAGTTAATTTATTCTTATATGGTAAATAGTAAATCTTCTCCTATTTGCAGATCCAAGGTCGATGTACTTGGAACAGAACAGATGACAGAACAGAGATTTGCAGTAATAATAGTTCTGTGCTAGGGACTTCAAGTCTTGCTCACTCAGTTGGGCACGTTAGAAACACTGAAGTACATAAGAAACAATTTACGTTTGTTTCTCAATGTAAAATTCAAGTTGTCGCAAATTGTGAGTTAAGAATAAGATGTTCAGGAAATTACAATTTTCAGAGTTGAATGATGTCGTGTATAACCAATTCTTTACTGGGATATTTTCTAGAGTATAGTTTTTCGTTTCTTCTCAATGATAGAAGAAAGAGAACTTCAATCAGCAAAAGAAAATACTGGATTGCAAAGTTCCACCGTTTCTCACACTTAACCAGACGTCGGTAGAGATGATAAATGGTGAGGCAAGGTTGTGGGTGAAGGCAGCTGTGCAAATGAATAAATGTTTTTACTCAGACGTGGTTTCACATTATTGTCGGCCCTAAGAACTTTTGCGAAACTGAAAAAGTCCTCAAAGTGCTCTTTGTTGACAATCCATTAAACTTAAACACGTTCTTAGTCACAGTTCGCAGTTTTGTGTGCGCTTTAGCCCCCGAGGCAAAGTAAAGCAGAATATGTAATAATATTTATTATCCAGTCTTTTGAAGTAGTATTAGTATTTGTCGTTCGTAAATCCAACTGCAATATTTCACCGGAACATGAACAGTATACAACTCAATTCAACTCATGCATAGAAGATTTCAAGACCACAAGGTACTTATTTAAAAATTCAGTGCAGCAAAAGCAACACTATATTTGGCAAAACTTGATTCCCAATAAGTCTTGGCCGGATTTTTGTTTGTTTATGAACATCATTGGTATTGGACGTCACAATTAATCAGTCCTGTCCTGACCAGGTGCAATATAAAATTGCTGGTCGTAGATTACAGGCGAATTCCTGAGGGTCATTCAAATTCTTGACCACCATCAGACCGTGTATTATGGTTGTTAATTATTCAACTTCAAACACTGCATGTATGTTTTATGATCCCAAGGAATGGAGTGCGAATTCGAATCCCATGAACCAAACTCAGCATGGTGTCTCAGTCTCACGCCTCAAGTCAAATCTTAAACCCGACAATCAAGTTTCGCAGGTGCTTGAATTCTTTCCAAATCTTCGAAAGACTGTCACTCAAGCGGTGAACCGAACTAACTTTATGCTGGTAGCTGGTATTTCTCTTCTGACAAGGTTCACTGGCGGAAATATAGTTTGCAAGAATTTGTGGAACTTGTTCATTCGCAAGAAGTCGTTTTTGGGTGGTTTTGGAAAAACTAGAGTGGTGGAAACCTTGGCTTTATTATAATGAACCTTAGGCGTCCACTCTAGTGATATTTCCCCAGCGATTGTAGAAAACAATCCCCGTAGTAAAAAACGACGACAGCTCTTGCCTCTTCTGCCGGCAACAGCCTAATGTCAACTGAAGAGGAAGAAGAGTTAGTTCGTGGAGCCTCTGAAGTATCGGAAGAAGGCGCGATTCTGCTCATGGTCGTTCGTTCAGCCTTTAAAGTACCAAAAACTACTGCTACCATTCGAGTACTCTGCAACCACCATTTCATCTCTGTAAGGGTAAACTCAACATTAGAGATCTCATGCTGGATTGTGGACTGGATAGTGATGTAGGATTCGATCCAGTTTAGTTTAGTATGTGGAACTCTCAAGGCAGGAATAAAGTTCTAAGCAATCCGTCCACATGAAATGAATGTGAATATTATGATAGCAGCTCAGACAGGCATGATAAAATAATATCACATCATATCACATCTGCCGACATGAAACCCATTATATTTTACTATTGTAAGCCAAAGCTGAAACTTCAATATTAATAGCAATAGCAATGAAGTAGAAATAGCTCTTATTTCTCGAGATAATATGTTCTAATTTGTAAAATCGTGCTGGCAGGTTACCGGCTTGAAATGGTTAATAACTGATTGTAAAAGAGTTTAAATTTTAGAGCAATTTCTTAGAATTTTATCAAGATAATTAGCAATAACTGAATTTGAATTCGAACATAATATGTTATTTTTCATTTTATGGGTCATATTTGTCCAGACTCATCCACGAGAACGTTTCAAAATTTTAGAAACATCGAATGACGGAAGTAATAACAACGGAACAAACTGCCATCTTGTGTGACCTGTGCGTGTGTCTGTGAGTTATGGCAATAATGTCTAAACTCAAAAATAACCAAATAGATCACTCACGATTGACAGGATCTAAATTCTTATTAGCTCAATAAAATTATAAAATCGAAAGAAATATGCTGGAGCGATCAACATCTGGTATTGTTTCATAAAAATCCAAGGGCATGTCATATTGTTAAATCCAAAATTGTGTTGGTGTCCTACAGTCCTACTATGCAGGTCACAATTGAATTGAACCAACCAGCAATCATCAGGTCCGTCTCCAGTCTCAGAATGACAGAAAGAATTAACATGTGATAAATAATTATTTAACTCTTTACCAATTCACCACGAAATTGTTTATCGCTTGAGGATACCGAGATTATTCTTTAATGCGTGCTTGACAGCGGTCAAGGACAGATTTCCTGTGAATTGTTAATTGGCGATGACTGTTCAATACCATTGGGTGCACTGGGTCAGGTGCAGGACACAAATTGAAAATGAATTTTGAGGATAATAATTAGCAAGAATTAGTTTCAAAATAGTTGTAATTGGGACGTACTGTATCGAATTAATTGGTTGTACCTTTGCTCAAAAACATAATATCCGTTGCAACGTCAAGCGTCAAGTTGTCAATTTTTTTTTGGCCCTTTCTAAGTGGCAGTTAATTGAAGGCCCATATATTCAAAGACGAAACTGCGCTGCGCCGAAACGAATGACGCGCCATTACTGCGACTATTCAACACCTTAGTCATAATACTGAAATTCGACTGAAATTATTTAGGGAAAACATGTAACCGAACACGATACGTGTGAAACAGTGTACAATTATTAACAAGATTGGATTAGCGAGACAGAAAATTGCACAATTATACAACAGAATGTCCGACTTTGTTTTCATTGCATGACTAGCAGTTGTTCAAGTTATGTAATAAGTAGCAATTATGGCAGAAAACGGACGTGCTTAAACAGCAGTAATTTTATTGTACCGTGCACGCATTGAACACGTTCACATTGGCTTCCTTGGATATTCAACTTAGAAAGAAATACTACTACTCAGAAATTCTCATAAGATGAACATGACATGGCATGATTGGCAATAAGATAAACGAGTTGAGGAAAACAAAAACGGATTACTTCAATGCGATAATGCCTTTTACAAAAAACTACATTTCAGTATAGTGTAACAGTACTGAAATTTGAATCCAATGTCAGGACCTTGAAGAGGTTGCACAGAATGCTAATGATGCACTGAACTGTTTTATTTATTAATTTATTTATTCAAGATGTTGAATAAGAACTCTTTGTTAGGGAAAGTTAAGAAGAAATAGTGAAATCCTATACGAATCCTCTAAAAACGTCCTTATGACGGAGAGGAAATCAATAAAATCATCAGAGAATGGTATTTTCTATCTTCATATCGCTGTAGCAAAAACGTAGACGTCACATATCAGCAGGATCAATTTGTGACTTCGAAATGACAACGCCTGAGCTGTCGAATCGGAGAGCTGTAAGTCGACTCATGATAGCTTTTTAATTGGCAGACACTGGAGATACCGATTAAAATCATTCCTCAAACTAATATTTCCAACACTCCTTAGGTTTTGAGAAATTAAACTAATCGGCCGGCCGAATATTAATTATTGAACATTAATTGTTCAAATTAAAATCGAACAGTTTGTCCTAATGATATCTAATACTTGCATTCGTTATTCGTTCCGTCCTTAGTTCATAGCTTTAAATTAAAGGTGGGTATTTGCCAATTTTTTAATATATCTCATAAATTAAATAATTTAATCTTGACTAATCTTAAGGAAACCCAAACTGTACTAATGTTTATCTTTTGTTGCACGTGTTGTTTTCCAGAAGAGCCCAACCCTCAAGAAAATGGCTTACTATTCTCCAGTGAAAGAATTGAACTTGAGTGAGTGTGAAGGAAGATATAGTAAAAAAAATGGGTTCAAAAGCAACAAACATTCTCCGGAACAAAATAGATCCGAAGATGGATCTAACCCGCAAGGATCCAATCTGTAAGTTGTAGTTGTAGGTCTTCTTGTTCAGAAAAACACGAGAAAGCTGTTCCATGGGTGAAGAGTAAAATTGATGAAAGCCCATGGGATGCCTTTGGGCTTGTTAGTGAGTGAATCCGAAATTTCGGGTTTGAAGTCCAAAATTTTGGGTATACTACAGTACGCAAAGGCATAAGTGATGTTCAGTAAACATATTGCTTTTCCTTGGCTTCCGTACAAACACCATCCGAAACAGCATTACATAGTAATATTATGTATGCCCAATTTGCAATTCTAAAGATTGACGTTTCCAGAATCCAGACTTGGGGGCAGGCCGTCGACACTACGCACATGTGTCCTATCTAATTTAATCTAGTCTCCGGATCTAAATTTGAAAGAATGAAGCGACGTGACTTTTCGGCATTCCAAACTGTACCATGCTGTGGTTCCGTCACGAATACTTTTCTTTTTATCGGTATTAGGAGAAGAAAATAAAACGAATAAGATTGAGGGAAGGAATGAACCGTTACTCAATACAAGTTCTAGCACTCAAGC
The DNA here is from genome assembly GCA_034698945.1 of Protaphorura quadriocellata. Taxonomy (NCBI): domain Eukaryota; kingdom Metazoa; phylum Arthropoda; class Collembola; order Poduromorpha; family Onychiuridae; genus Protaphorura; species Protaphorura quadriocellata. Next base: position 37,405 of record JAQGCA010000035.1, on the reverse strand, counting down.
ACCATACCATGCAGTTGTCGTCTTGCAATTGCAAATAAAATATTAGAATCTCTGAGTTGGGTGGAGACGTGAGTTGAAGTTGACTTTTTGAAAGTTATCCAAAGGGTTAAGTTAAAGTTTATGTTATGAGTCAACTTTGTAGAGTCAATAGAATCCAAGCAAATAAATATTATGCATCTGCATCCGCATATTTCTGTTTGTGCGTAAGAAACTATTCTGTATTGTGAAATAAACAAGATGCATAAAAAACCGGAGCAACTTTTTTGCATTCATGTCAAGTTCTTCCCCTTTCCGTCAAACCTAAGTCACTTCTTTCTCAATCTCAATAGCATTTCACGGTCGCGGTGGATAGAACAACTTTTTTTGTGACCTCGTGAGTGCACTTAACTTTGGATAAATCCACGAAAATGCGTGCACGTAATCAGTCAAGTATGTGCAAGGAAAGACGTTTCTTCACCCAACCTTGACTTTTTACGTCCTTGAATCCGATTGCAATGCAATCGACGAACTTTACCAACAATTCAGAAAAATATGACGTATGACATTTGATCTATAGCCAGACTATCAAATACTGCTGTTCTGAAACTTTACGTGTTGGCTTCGTTGATCTACCTAATTTGACTTACGGAGACGCGATAAATTTCGAATTAATAAATGGGAGAATTCGTCACAACAAATGCGAAGTAAACCCGTTTAGAGCGTCCAACATTTCTTCTGAAGGTTGTCTCGACATTATTATTTATGCAGTTCATATAAGAGGAGATAAGAAAACAAAAGGGAATTTGAAACATGTCATCACCGCCCATCTGGAACTGCACATTTAATGATAAGGTACAATAATGCATGCATGTGCAGTGCGTCAATATTAACATTAAAGTAATACATTTTCTCTGCTTCAGTTTGTACGACAGTAATATCTTCATAAACCAAACTGGGATGCTATTTCAGGCGGAAAATTCATTTCCTATTTCACTAACGCTTCCGAACAACAAAGCGTAATAAAAATAACAGCCCGAATAGAGTTGGACATTTTTGACAGCTTCTCTCATTCATTCGCTCAACGACTGTTCTCGTAGTTTCCTCTGGGCGCTTTTTGATTTATTCAAGAGGCTAGCTATGAATTTCTTTTATGTCAACGCAGACACAAAAATTAGTTCTACACTTTTCCTAGCATATAATTTCAAAATAGCAGCCCTGGTAGGATCTTTTCTATTGATTTCTTGGCGTTAAAGAAACTTCTAAAGGGGTTCGGTCTGACGAAAGTCATTTTTGCACAATTTATTTTTATTAAAAAAATTACAGTCTGACTTATTTCTGATTTGTTCATTCAGTGATTTTGGGTGATGGGATCAAATTATTAAAGTCGACTCTGTCCCTGCCATTTTGTTTCTACTGCAAGGTTGACCACATCATAAAACTCTAATACTCGGTTTGCCTTCCAGCAAATTGCAAACCATCGATGCCCACATGATAGTATAGACTATCATAAGGCAATATTATACCATAAGTGTATCTTAATAGAATTAAAATACTAAGATTCACTTTATTATTGTTACATTAGAATTAATTGACAATAGTGTTATAAATTGGCATTATGGAAAGTGTTACTGAATTGAGCCGTTCTTCTTGTACTTAATTGTATTAGGATTCGTCGGGGAAAAAACACATAGACAAAAATTCAAACTAAAGTAAATCGAATGGCACTGCTCGGAAACACGACGCGCAAGAAGCCAAAATATATTTCGAAAGAAACTCAAGGTCAGGATGTCATGACCTTCCAGGCCATTTAATCACTTGACTCAGTAAAGCCCAGGAGTTCCCGGAGCGCAGTAAAAGTAATAAAATGGGCGTTAAAACGAAATAATTTCACAAACAGGTAGTCCTCTACTCCAGGAGGGCAGAAGGGAGGGGGTGGAAGTGGTAGAAATTAAATAAAATATGACCTAAAGTTAACATCTAATGTCATTTTCAATAATTCTACTGTGAGCCCCTGCAAGTGTTTTTGAATCACAAACTCAGTCAAAGATCGAAGATAACAGTGCGGAGAGGACTATTCCATGGACAATAACAGTTTCGTTGATGGAACATAAAAGGACACCATAAAATGAAATAAACCTCAACGACTCTTATATTCTCACCATAAATGGACTCAAGAGAAGTAGACAAAGTTAGGACAAAATCCTTAACCATGAATGAATAGTTGAGTCAGTATCACTGCCAACAACCAAATCTTTGTGCTTTGCTGAAAAGGGTTAATAGATATAGTCAGTGTTTAGAATTTCTATAATGTTCAGAGCATGGCTTTATAGTCCATAAATGGTATTCACTTTAAACATCCACACCTATTTAGGTTCAGCGGGCATTCATTCATAAGGACCCAAAATTAAGCACGCATATGGCTCTATGTCTCCCGGTTTAGAATTCGAAATAAAGTGAAAATTATTCGGTTAATCCTCTGCACGCTTTACTTTCTCTGCGGATGAGTTACGGAGGAAAAATAGAAATATTTTAAACCTTTGCTTAGACTTTTAGATTTGAAACGAAATAATTGATGAATGAAAGAATGTGTAGCGAGCAGTACCATTTGTGTGAAATCGGTTACAAATGGGACCCCATTTCCCTCGAACAACACATGTCCCGTCACTCAATGAAATCAAAACCAGAGAATCATTTGCAATATCTGTCACTTTCATGACTCTCAGTTTTTCAAGCTTTGGAGCATTGATCCTTATTTATTGGCCAAGCGATTAGATTCAGTGCAACACTTTGGTGCATGGCCCACCGTAAAAACCATGTTTATGTGTTTCTGCGTACTTGGCTCTTACAATGTGTGTACGGTTTGTGTGGAATGGTTTCGGATCCGTATCCGAATCTATACTGGTTCAAACTCCTCGTTCCGTTGATTAATTTTAGTTTCCTTGTCAGACAAGGTGATTCATTTTATACCTTCAGGAACTCAGCCGCGTGAACGCTGTTTTCAACCAGGCAAAGTAAAATAAATTGGTCCTGGATGATTGCAGAGTACATACCAGCATAAGACACGCACAAATCGTACAAAAACGGAGAACTTCAAGTTCAACATATTTTAGAAACGTAGTATACAAGGTAATTAACTTAATACACTCAACTCCACTTCAAAGATATTTAAATCAAAGCATTATATTTTTTATTCACGGACTAGAAGACGGGTTATTTTCGTCAATAGACATCTTCATCCTCCCTCTTCCAGTTTTTCTAACTTTGTAGTTCAGAAATTCACATCTGAAGTCTTCCCTTGGAGAATGAATAGGGGAATTTGAATGGATTTAATTTTTTGAATAGAAATGTGTCTATTTGAGTACACATAATTTCCAACACCTTATTCCATTTACATACGAGTTACAAGTACCGAGAGTGAGTGAGTGAGTGAATCGTCTGGAGTGTGGATGAATATCATACAGCTTTCTCTTTGAAATTTCTACTTTCACAGGTTTTTTCAAACTCTCAATTCAAACAAGTAAAATACAATACTTGCACCTTATTGAAGGAAGTGATAGATTCGGATAGAGTCGAGTGTATTTGAACTACACTGACTCTAGACCCGCATTTGCAGTCATGTCCCATCGATTTCGTTCAAAATGGTTGTCGGTTTAAAATTAATTTTTACCGACATAGCAAATCAAAAAAGAACTTGGAAAGTTAACTGCCTATTTACCGACTCTTTAAAATAATAAAATAGACTGACACTATCGAATAATTTTTCGTATAAATTTTTAAAGTTTATTGATTGTTCCGTTCATTCAAAAATTTAAAGCGTTCAATATAATGTATGCTTTAGGGCAGGGAGGGTACAGTGAAAATAATAGTAAATGGATGACCGACGGAGTGTGACACGGCGGAGTGTCTACCCGGTGCGTCGATATCAATGCACTTTACGTGTTTGCAATTGAGATTAACTGAACAAAGAGAGATTCAGAGTAATTTGTATGTTATGTGTGTGTAAACATAGGGCTCTGCTGTGACAGAGACCAGGTTGGCGCACGGGGTATATTCTAGCAAATCCAGTCAATCAAAGCTTTAGGTCGATGAAACTACTAACTATTCATTGTCCACACCCCATCACGTTACGACGGAAAACAGTTCTGGGTTTTCTATTTTGTGATTGAAAAATAATGTATAGGTAACCATCCGGTTTCCTGCGACAGTTGTATCAAATCTTTAACTTCAATACTTGAACCCAATCAGGATTAGTCGGAGAAAACCTGAGATATTCACTTTGTAGATAATCCTGTACAGGATCTAATGATCTTATTCCGTTTTGAAAACCGATAAGTATAGCGGTACGGACGAGCGTTTAAGTAAAATCGGCATGAAATTATTTTTGAACAGTATTTTGACTAAAGCCCGCCCAAAATAATTTTGGCATTGAAAATGTCATTATTATGATAAATGTCCATATGTAAATATGACGTTTCCACCCATTATTCGCATTCCAGCTCCAGGAGCAATTTTGAATAGAGTACATACTAAAACTGAAATGTTTAAAGTAGGAAGAATTAAACTTGCTGAAAATTTCGTTCTAAGGCTTTAGAACTCAAAGGACGGCAGAAGAGCAGTGAAAGAAAATTTCTTTACAAAACATATTCGGTCCGTAAATAGAATTTGGATTGCTTTGGCTCGGGAAAAACTTTATCGGCATGAATGACGTGAATAAAATTCTGTAGTACGCAGTTTGGAAAAGGATTGAAGTTTATAATGAAATAGAGATGCAGTGTATGGCAGTGATTCAAGTTGAAAGATGTATTGAACGAATGATTTTCTATTGGAGAAAATTGCAAGGGCTCATTTAGTTTTCATTGGAAACATAGCTCTTTGTGGAAGGTTTTACCAGTATGTTAGCATAAGAGATTAGACGGAAATGGATACGGTTTTATTTGATTCATAAAGCCATAGTTTATACAACATAATCGACCAGACATGTCACTTTCACATTGATTTACCAGTAGTGTCGCTAATTCCGACTTTAATTAAACTTGTCTGAAGATTTACTTGAGGAAATATGAATTTTATTAAACTCGATTTGTTCATTCGTTGTGAATATTCTGTACGGTTGTATGCTAGTTACGTAAACATTTCTCTGTCATAAAATGAGCACGCTTAGTGAAAGTTTAGAAATGAATTCTTTATTTTGAGTTTATTCTCAACCAGGAAAGACTTGGACACCACCACCTACTGCTTGGGGAGCGAACTTAGGAAGAAAGTCGGAGAAAGCAAGAGAAAGATGGATCTCCAGTTCCCACTTTCTCCGTTCAGGTTTCGCATTTGTCGAGTATCTCGACTTTTCAGAGTGTCAAATTTTCTTCCAGCTAAGATTAACATTTTCTGTACCGAACGGCTTCTTTGCGTTAAAACGATTGGGTCTATGAAATAAACAATACTCACAAAACAATCGTGATTTACCAGATTAAGACAACCATTTGGGATTTCTAAAAAATTATCACGTATTTTAATTTCGGGTTAAAAATATTCTTTCAACAAGCGACCAAACGGTGTCTCAAACACAGTATAAAAATAAGGTGGAAAGGATACCACGACAAAAAATTTTAAGAAACAATATTTTAGACAACTTTCTGACAAAAAGTATGACCAGACTTATTCTTTTTTTCAGCGTCTTTCTGGAACGTTTTTAGCAGCAGAACAAACTTTTAATGCATTCGGTTTCCTCATGATCGACTACCACTTAAAACACTCGACGATATTTCCATACGTTCCAAAATTTGAACTTTTGTTTGATGGTGCCAGTGCAGTTTGGACCATTTTAATGCTACGCCTTAAGTGCAGGTCAATTGAATTTGCTTTAAATGCTCCATAATTTTTTTTCATCTGTAACTATTCATAAGGTACCAGAATACCAAATCAGGTAAATGAGCGGTGAAAATGTACAAATTTCTGACAATAGGGAAGTTTTATAATACCGGAATGACTTAATTTTGATAAGGATGTCAAGAATGTAGAACTAAAATGAGTGGGCTGAAATAGTTGATACTGTTACATAGACCTTCGAATACGCACAGATGCTACAATATCCCGGGCGAACAAATTATTTGGTTCATCCTTAACCCATTCGTCTTACAAAATTCAATTTTACTAATGAGCCCTGGAAATAATCCCTTATCCGTTCATCCATATGGTACGTTTATTTTCACAATTTCCATTTCCAATCAAGCCTGGCATAATAAATACATTAACATCTTATTTGCCTGAGCGAAGTAACATGTAGCATTATCTTTCCATTGTATGAAACTGAATTTGACTTATGGGGGAATCATTTCAATAACAATGCATGTAATTGGGGTCTTTATTGCTTAGCCTGCCACAGACCCAATACACGAGGGAGGGCGTGTTGCCAGAACAATGTCCGGACCTCATGTTCTGTACAATGTACAACCGATTACGACACTTTTGTGCAATACACGAATGCGATTGTCTTCCTCTGTGATGAGAGGAATTCCAATTCCCGGATAGAGCAGCAGCCGGGCCAACTGTATTCCAGCCGTAGAAACTGCAACTGAAGTTGCAATAAGTACCCGAAGAGTCAACAGTCTTTTACTTTTACGGTCCCTTTCAATGTTAGATCGTTTTAGGGTGACGTTCTGTATAACGACAGGACAGGAGACAACAGTCGTTGAATTTTAACAAGGGACTGTCTCCTGTCACCTTCATTTATACACATGATTCGAATTCTCCTCCACGATTGTCTCCTTACTCAATCCGAAAAGGATGGATTGTCGGGCATTTCGACAGTTGCAGCTCAACTTACGAGACTTGTCGGGGCGCACAAACTGGCTGCTATCTCCATAATTCAAGGAAGTCTGTAATAATGACTATTTTAATCTATCTCAAAATAAGTTTCGAATCAAAAATAAGAACGAACAGCCGATAACAGGTACCACATTTGCTCTAATTAGAGGCCTATGCCTCTGCTGACAAAATTGATAGACAGGCCCCTAAAGAAGGTCGGACAGTATTGGAGGCCGGTATCTATCAGAGGAAATACGGCTTGCGAATATTTAGACACAACGGAACCAAACATTTAGCAGGAGATCAAGAACATATCATTATTTTTATTTAAATCCAAAAACGCATCATTTATACGAACTGTATTATTCGGTATAAATAACTGTTTCTCCCTGTTACACACGGTAGAGAAAAATTTGAACAAAATTAATGTCTGTGTGGTGCCCATAATCGTTAGTTACCTGTCGAATTGACAAAACTGGTAAATCCCTCATTCCGGATATGCGAAATCTATTTATTTTTTCTACATTTAAACCATGTTCAGGTAGAAGAAAATGTTTTGAAGCCAATGCGGAATTAACTGTAAAGCCGTTACTCGAACATAATCGTCTTCTTTTAGTAACACGAAGTGACCAAAGTCAGGGTCGGAGAATTGATTTGTTAAATTCATAACCCACCATATTCAAAAGAGTTCAGTTAAAGTCTGTTATTTCGACCAACTATAAACAAAATTATGATTTCTCAAAAGTAGTACTTTTAATCAATATGATAAGGCAGAGTATTTACGACAACGTTAGTATGCTCTCTACCTTATTTGTCGCGACCCAGCAATATTTTTCGAACCCAGTTGGGGACAGGTTTACTGATGAACTCGTCGTTGCTAAATTGACAAGACTTAACCGTGCAATCTAAGGTGGCGCCTAAATAAAACTGCAGGACCGGGACTATATTCCATGTGCTTGAGTGCGGTCTGGCGTGTTCAATTCACTTTCTCCACCATTTGGAGGATTGCATTACATTAAATACACTTTCGCCGTCTCAAGTTTGCCTTGCCGGCCCGAGACCCCATATTTTCTTTTCTCTGCCTGCCCCTGCTGTAATGCATCTTCGTCGTCTTCTTCCCTCACGTTCAATTTCACTTCCCCATTATTTTATTCCAATTTTGATGAATCCGGCAGTCAGATAGAGAGAGGGTTGTTTCTGTCAACTAGAAACACGCTACTTTTGCCCCCTTTTTCAATACATTATTGAAACTGTAGAATGAATTGAGTCTTCTTCCATCTCTAAAAGAAACTGTATCGAGAGAAAGAATCCACTACGTTTTCCAAGCATTTTCTGTCCAGAAGCAATTCCGAATACCTACTTTAAATATATTTATCAGTGGGACACGTACTCCATGCTATATTACTCAGCTTTGTAGATATACGGTAAAATTCCTAATAAAACCCGGTCTCCAATAGAATCCGGTAGAGTCCGGGCATTTTACCTGTTTTCTCCACGCATCCTTTTGGAGAAAGTAAAGAAAGCGGCTGACAAACCAATTTCACAATAACAATGCCGGAGTTGTTTTAGAAGTTTTCGGTATTCGTCAACCGAATTAATAAGTTCCAATTCCAATCCGATAGCAGATTTTATTTTCTAAAAATGATACAAGGAACAAAGTCAAGTAGATTACGAACAATCATGCTAATATTGGAATTGGAATAATCAAAAAATTGAACGAGTTCAGGTCCGCCTGTAAAATCAGACCAACTAGTATACAGACATCTTCGCTTATTTTACGTATTTTTTTTCTGCAGATCAATAATCTTTGAAAAGTTCAGCAAACCTTGAGTATTATCGCAATAAATAACCATTTTCGTACTTTGGAATGGTACAAACCCAGAATATGTTCGAAGTAAAAGTAACGACAGAGAATCAGTGTAGTATAAATGCTTTCATGTGGTGAAAGATGTTTTTAAAACCGTAAACAATTTCAATTTCTACTTTACAAGGAGATAAAAATATATGAATGAGCGAATGAAAGAACTTCCTGAGATGCGGGACCGAATACCCGGACAGCATTTGAGGTGCTGTGAGCACCGTGTGAGGTATTTTCATTTCCTTTAGAGGAAAAGGAAAAGCAACGTCATAAATCCAACTAGCTGTCACATTATGTCACCACACTCATATGTAGTTTGACATTTTTGTAATCCCAGAGCAAGGTTTTCTCGCTTGGTGGTAATTATGGGATAGCGAGTAAACTTTTGAAATACTATGTGAAATAGGCCTTTGGGACTATTTGAAGAGAAACAGTGATTCCCTAACACAATAGTATTGTGTTGTCCGCCCGAACTTTACTATTTTCTCATTTCCTGGTGCTGAAAGGTTTGAAAAGTAAAACCTGACATGGTATTTGGGTTGCTCAGATCTCGGAATCATTTTGGCTGTACTATTTTAATTACAAACCAGCTATGAATAACATCATACATTTGGCAGAAATGTTATGCACAATCTCGAATTTTGCTGTCCACTTTGTAAAATTTCAGCATTTTCGTATTTTCGTGGATTAAAATTTCTGGTTTTGATAAGTTAATATGGTACCTAGTCGCAAATTTTATAAATAAATGTATATTACTCAATAATTGAACTTGTGAAAGAGCCATAGCATCTTATCCTACAACCCATCTCGGAGAAGAACCTCTGATTTCTTTCTGTTTTCAGAAAAAAAGTGAGATATACAATTTGTAAAAAAAATGACATGTGCATTTGTGAAAACTGTATGAGAGCTACTTGCCCTGTTCTCCAGGAGTGATAAGTAGGGTTGTAAAATTCCCGGGTATTTATTTTTTGGGTATATACCCTGGGTAAATACCCGGGTATATACCCGGGTGTTTACTCATATTGGGGCGGTATGATACACAAATTGTTAAAAGTTTACAATATTTCACAATTTTGTAATTATCATAACTTGGAGAAGCTAAGCTGTAGAATTACGAGACCACTTGGCACTAATTAAAAAATGTTTGGTCTACAATGTGTGAAATTTTACTTTTTTTTGTGTACTAATAAATACCCACCGGGTATAAATTCGAAGCACCCGGGTATATACCCTTTACAACCCTAGTGATAAGAAATATCGTAATAATTTTCATTTTAAAATTTGTGCACGCCAGAACGAACTTATGTTTGATGAAATTAGTAGCTCAATCGATCTTCGATAAAATTTACAAAATATGTATCTAGTTTGTTTATTTCTGACGAGTGGATATGAACCACCCTGTAAGTTGAATCATTGAAATTGAACCTTGGCTGCATTGAGTTCGTGAGGAAAGAAAATGTGGGAACTCAGCCCAAATTCAATTCAGTTCAGAAACGGAAGAGAGGGAAAGCGACAAAAATTATTGTTCTCCGTCCGTAATTTTGATCCGGTTTCCAGTTAGTTTTCTCTTAGTTTTCTAGTTTTTGTAGCAATAATCAAGGTCATGCATCGGTTATTGCCATTGGTCCATAAGAGAACATTGTCAGCTGTCCGTCAGTTACAATTAGAATTGACACGGTCGTTGATTCACAAATCAGCACGTGCAGAAAGAAACCCAACTTCAGAACGAACTGAGCAACCAGAAGTGCAAAGGTATGATAGTTTTTAAATGGATATTTTTATTAATTTTCTAAACAAAAATTAAGTATTCATATCAATATGAATATATGGTACATATCAAAAATTATAATAAAATATTAGATGTGATAGTACACCTAGTTAGTCTGCATTTTTTTAAACAAAATTTTTATTCAGTCTGCGTTTTCCTTCGAAAATTGCCTACAAGACCACGGAATACAATTTCAAGTAGTATCCCAGGTTCGTAGGAGTCGGTTTCATTATTAACTGTCAAACCCTTGGGTTAAAGACAGAACTGTCCTTACAGTTCAATATTTCATTTTAATCTGTTTCTTTGTACATTTCCAGTGATCCCTTTGGGCTTGACTACCTTGGACTTGACACTGTCGTTCAAGGACTCTACTCCAAATCTGAAGATAACGTTTCAACTGTATCGGAATGCATAGACTCAGATTCAACAACGGAAGCGAAACATAATGTTGAAAATCTAAAAGTCACCACAGATAACTCAAAAAAGAAATCTTCAGACAAACTTTCGGTCACTGATAAATACAAAGATTGGTTCATCGAGAAAAAACCAAATACGATCGGTCCAGATTCTGAATTGATTCGTACAACTGAGTTTGGATTCATCAGATTTGACAAAGATAATGCGGCAAAGGTAGATCAGCATATAAATCAAAGTGAAATCCGTAGAACTATTTCACTATTTATTTAAAAAAAATTGTATCTACTAATAGGTTCATGAAAACGACATCGGTGATTACGAGCGAGTAGAAAATGAACGAAGAGAAGAGCCAGTCGCTACAAGGCGAAAACAAAATGTTCAACCTCCTACACCAATCACAGATAAAGAGTTGAGACTGAAAACTCCACGACCAGAGGTAAATACTACCACTAATTCAAAGAGACAGACAGAAGAGGAAATAGTACTGCGTGATGATGATAAAGAACGAGATCCGTTTCTTCCTACTCACCGTTACGACTCTTTGCACTCTGTTCCAACCCTGAATGCAATTCAACCTCCAGAAAAAAATGTAGAAATTGCTCCTAAAGTTTCTTCTAAGAAGGGAGGTTTCGCACATTCAGTGAACGAGAAAACTAAGGAGGATGTTGGTCTTGTGAATCAGCGGGCAAAGGTGACCAAACCCTACAGTTCAAAATTCACTCCGGACAATGTCATTAAACCTCCACCAACAGTCGTAGTTCCTCAGTCCACTCCTAAAGCGAACGCTAACTCAAACACTCCTGTAGAGGAGAAAGTTCAACCTTTCCCTCGTATTTACGAGATGCAAGATTACAATCGAATCACTCACACGGACATGTGGAATGTTATAAAACACAATGTAGTATATCAAAACGACTTCTTAATTGCAATTAATAAGCCCTACGGTTTACCAATGCATTCACCTTCAAGAGAATGCCGTCACACCCTCAATGCCTTCCAGGAGGAACTCTCGGCATTAGGGAAGTGTGATAGAGTCTACCCACTTCATCGACTCGATAAGGACACAACGGGTAATTTCAGACATGAATCTGAAAATTACAATTTAGCGTTAACAATTTGCCGAAACAAAATTTAATTGTTTTCTCATACAGGAGTACTTCTCCTTGCGAAGACAGAGCAGGCTGCGGATATTATCAAGAAAAAATTTAAGGACAGACAAGTGGAAAAAAAATATATAACAATAACTAAAACATCACCACATGTAAGACAAGGTATGTCGGAATAGTTTCTTTGATTATTTATTTAGAAATCGCGGAAGAAATCTAATTCTCATGTCGAAATTATAGGCGTTATCAAAATCCCGATTTCAGAAGGTAAAATTGGTGGTACATCTGACTACAGAAGTACTCTGAAACCGGACTTGAGAGAGTACAATATTTCTACAAAACAATCGTTTTCCAGGGAAGCGATTACACATTTTAAAGTAAATAGAAATTATTATGGCATAATGGACTAAGCCGGTAGGGCCGACTTATTAATTCTAAAAATATTTTGGAACAGGTGCTTAACTCCGATGAAGACTGTGCTTTTGTGGAAATAGTCACAGAGACAGGGGTCAAACATCAAATTCGGGTACATTTGGCGATGGGACTAGGATGTCCAGTTTTGGGAGACCATAAATACTCGCATCGTGAAAAATTAGCTCCTCAGGTTTGTTGCCAGATTGATATCACTTTAGGTCGTGTTACTTGTAAAACGGCACCATTTGTGATACTGTAATATTTTTTTTTACAGAGGCTGAGCTCTGGTGTATTAAACAAGTTGAAAATATCTCAAACCAAAGTACGACATTTACCGCTTCATCTTCATTGCAGTCACGTCAAGTTCACCATGCCGGACGGCTTTTCTCCCAACACCGAACCTGTATTTGTCACAGCCAGACCCCCTCACTTTTTTATGCATAGCTTAAGAAGACTGTATTTAATTAAGGCTGTCTGATTTTTCTGAACCAGTCAATAGTAGTAAAATAATTTAAATACAGAAGTCATGTTACACTCGAGAATCCTTTTTAATAAATTAGATCCAGAAGTAGTAAGCCTTTTTCGATGATAAAACCCGATTGCCCCAAAAGGCGATCAGAACGATTAAACCAAGTGTCCTCGTGACTTCCAGGGAAAGTGTAACGCGTGATTTATTTTCTCAAAATTTTTGCATGGGACAGCACAGGTAGGTTTTGCACTAAACCAGGTCACAGGACCCAAAATTATTCAAAAATCGAGAGCAAAATCTTCATAAAACCGTCGACTCGAAACGTATCAAATTTTAAACAGAGGATGAAAACTCGTGTTCGCATGTTGTATGTATTTTGCTCTAGAATTGAATTTAAATAATATAGATAATAATTATGTGTGAGACAAAACACGTATGAGCTAGGTAACATTCGAGTTTGCAGTCTTATTATTATCGCATGGAATTATGACCGATTAGGCCAATAAGATTTGACCAGCTTAAAAACAGTCTATTAGTAAAATATAATATTCAGTTGAAGAAGCCTAGAAGGAAGAAATCGGCGATATTTCGTAGGACGATGACCAAAGCAGATATCATTCACAGGAAAGGAAAAACATTTTCGTATGTATAAAATGTGACAGTTAGTCCAGTTAGAGATGATTTTAATCCGGATCAGAATCATTTTAATTAATTTTGAATCGGTTTAGGCGAAACGTGAAGATTTGAGCAGAAATAAATCTGCGATCGTTATATATTTTCTGGTATGTGCTATGCCACGAGGATATACGGTAAAGGCTTACACGGTACACTGATAAACATTTCACCGCATTCCATTGAAAGATCCACACGCAACTCGTGTAATTTTTCGAAACCGCTCGTAAGTACTGAATACTTTTTAGAATTCGGAAAGTTGTAATGAGAATTTCGGAACTTTTATTGTCGAAATACACTTTGGAACCTGGTCATGTCCAACCCTAAACGGGTTTTCATTTTATAAGACCGATTCTGCTTGACTGCATCTTCTCTTCTTTTTTACGACCTTCTTCCCAATATCCGTCGAAGCGGAAATTCGGTGAGTATATTGCTGAGCTGAAGATACTATCATTACTGCGATGGTCAAATGTCAGAAGCATGAAGCCGATGAAGCTCCAAAGCACAATCATCTTTCTCCATTTAATATACATACAAGACGATTCTGCTGTCCTAGCAAAGTCATCATGGGATTTTTTATTCCGGTCACATTTTCACCCAAATTCTTAGGATTCGGCTGGTACGTTTGAACCAAGTGTTATCCACATGACCGGACCGGATATTACATAACCCGGCAACTAGTAAGTGGAAATGTCATAGGCGCCGAGTTCCAGCTCTCTTCATCATGGGTAAAAATATACGTACGTTTCACGATTTTATAGCACTGCTAAATATTGCTTGACTTGTTTGGTGGAACTGCAACATTTGATCCCATCATAAAAAACCTGCGTACTGCGTACTGCATACTTTTACTTGATATTATTTTATTACTTGCGCAAAACATATCCAGTCCAATAAAACAGACTGTTACTTTTTTTGCCTCTCTATAAGCTCCAGAATTACGTAATGATTGAAATATCATTTTATTTGGGTATCAGGTTTTTGAAAATATGTACCTGGTATTCCAATCATATTTTTAGAAATGGAATCCTTCGAACACGTATTGACAATCATGAGAGTATATATCAAACTCAAAGTAATACATTTGTCAAAGTTCGTTGTATGTGTGGTAGATTCTGAGATGCTCAGAATTTCAGGTGCAGAAAACCTTTCAAATTCACAGCGAATTTGACATAAAACTTCGACTCACAATGAGAGAAATATTTCCAATTTTCCTATGCGTACAAAGTGAAAGTGCATGGGACTTACCTGCCGCTGGTGAAAGCTTCGACAAAACGCAATAACGGTGTTTCCACTGCAAATAGAATTATTCATTACTAGAAATATTTTTGGAACCTTTATCTTTAGCTTATTGGATAAGAAAAATATTTAGCGAGAAGTTTGAGTTTTAAGTGAAAAACGTATCGGAGACTGAAGAGTAGTGCAGCGGTATGGGCCATGGGGGTCATTAAAACTTGGTTCGAAATAAGATGAGTTGGATTAAAAAAGGTTTTATACCCGTTTCCCATCTCGAAACTTTCCAAATCCGTCGACAATGACTACTTCAGTGGCAGAAGTGTCCTCGCCGTCTCCGCTACTACAAGTCCTAGTTGATCCACACTCACTCATGGCTTGACATTTTTTGGAAGCCTTTTTTATCCTTTGAACACTTCTGGTTAGGCATTTATCATGGCACCTGGGTTAATGTTCGTTCGTATCGTATATTCGTAAATTGATGTTGAACACACGCGGTTTCGTCTCTTCCATTGTACTCTCTGTTCCCTTTTATAGTCTTGGAAATTTTGGTCTCCCGGTTAAGCCATTTTAAGATCAGTCAAAACTTCTAGTGAAGTTCGATTAGCACTTAATGATGATAAAGTAGTTCTGAAAAATGAAAGAAATAATGAGTCAGAATTAGAAAAGCTTATCGAAAAATTCGCTCTATTTTAAAGAGTTGAATGGAGGAAACTGAAAATGTAAAAATGTCGGTACTGTGGTAGCAACGATAAATGTTCAGTTGCTCTGTTTTGACTCGGACACTAAGGTAGTCATACTTTTAACAATTAAATCTCATGTTTGTCAATCGATGGAACTTTGGAAATGTAGCTTTTTCAATCACCAAGCGTCTGAATAATTGCAGACATTTTATAACTGAATGAAGGCTGACATTGCACACCTAATAACGATTAAACGCGGCAGGACAAGTTCGAGAATCTCTATTTTCAACTGCATACAACGTTGAGAAAAAGATGCTTCGGACTCGTTTAAACATTTGACCTGCCCCTATTAAGTACTTGCGTCACTTTTAAACCCTTATTTTAGTAATATAAAATATATACAGATATACATGGCCCTCACCATGCAGATATTTAAAGCGAAACCTTGCATTACGTACAATGTACCCCTGACGTTCATATGTCACGATTTAGAAATAACGCGATGATTCATTCATCAAGTCTGGATGCACTCAAGGGTGGTAGAAATAAGTACACGAGAGATACTCAGATCAATATGTCCCTAATCATAGCCGTACCCTTTTAACCCATCCAGACTCGTCAGTTATGATGATTTCATACCATTAGAAATTAACATAGAACTCTGAAGCGACGTTGATACGACAAGCGACAGTGACATTTCTTTCTTTTTTACTTTCACTTTTCTCCATCTTCCTGTCTGTATTTATCCTGAGGGAACTTTCTTTAAATCAGACACTATGCTTGTGTATTTTACCTTGGCGTTCAATGCAATGAGTGAGCAATCTTTTTCGACAATTCTAACATTTTCCATGACTTTCAGCTGAAATTAGAGTTTCTTAGGGAAAACTGTCCTTCTCCTGGTTACACCAAAGCAAAGGCGGAGAAGGAATTATAGAAATATCAACGGTGTTTCAAATTTTCTTTGTGTCTAACCTGAACCCGGTATCTCCAACAAAAAAATTAATATAACCTTCTACAAGTAGAATATTATCCAAAATCTTGTCAAATCATCCGTTCAGTGAATTGTTCACTTCATCGTAATTAGAAATAATATGGAATCCCAACTAAGTTGAATGGATTTAATTTGACCCTTGTTTGAAAATTGATTGGTCGACGGACTGGCTTATCATCCACCCTGTATAAAGACTTGCAGTACCAGCCAGCATAATCATGCTCCAGGTCTAATTTAAGTGCAATCCAGGCAAAGCAGACTGAGCCCAATAGACCCTACAGATATTACTATGGTCTACAAGGTCTACACTTTTCTGAGCTTGCTGAATGTAATAAAATGAGAATGCGTTCAAGTTCAAGAAGAAACTTTTTTTTAAAGAAAGCCGGTGAAATGAATGTTTTGAGTGAACTTGAAATCCCTTAGGCAGCTCTTTCTAGAACGCATAGGAAAATAAAATGAAGTCCTTGCAATCCAAGCCCAGAACAGCACATTCTTAGTCTTAGCCATGTGCGTGTGGTGTAATAATTATGATCATCATAGGACAAACTTTATACTCGGAGAAATCGTTGAAACCTAATGTTCTTGTCATTTTACTCACTTTATTCAACCAATGTTTTTAAAAGAGAAAATAAAGGAGAGATCATTCCTAGCTAAGTCAAGAGAAACCACCTAGATATGCTTTCCAAGAAAACAGACCAAGTATAACGACAGAACTTTCATTTTCAACCCAAGCTGCTTTCTGTACATGGTTACCCCTAGTCGCTTTCCTATTCCTTGTTCAAACTCTCAAAGGAAAAAGTTAGCAAATTAATCAAATTTCACGTTGATTTCATTTCCAGTCCAACAACTCTTCGCCTTCTTTAGTTGTTCAGTTTCGGTTCCACCAAGACCAAGCAGTTTCTTGGCTCTCCTTCAAGAATTCAATTTCATGAAGGCACAATAAAAAGTCTTTCTTCACTTTTATGGCACCACATCAAATCGTTATTCAACTTGCGTATGTTTGCTCTCACTTCATTTCTCGAGTGTTAATTTTGAAAGCTTTCTAAATCACCCGGAGTATTGTTTACAAATTGAAGTGTAAATACAGGGAATGCTTTCATGCAATTTCATTCATTATGAGAATTCGATTATATCTGAAGGAAGCGGCAATTTCCATAGACGCGTGAAATAATTTACGTGTATCCTCAAAAACTGAGGACTTTTAAGATACGCGGTCACGGTTTTCCATAGTACCAGCAGCTGCATATACATTTTGTAATAGAATCCTGAAGTCATGAGTTCGTCGGACAAATTGTAAGGGTTACTTAGTAAGGTTGTAGGGTTCCACAGATTAACGAACCTCGACATTGCAGGACCTTGGCAAATCTGTATTCTAAGACATCTTTAAGCTCTCAATTCACTAGGTAGTTGCAATTAAATGATAAAATATAGCGCGCTTTGAGATTTCAAAGGTTAGATTTATCTCTCCTAAACATCAAATGTAAGAAAGTCACGCTTAATGTTAGGATCCAATTGCTAAAGTAGTACTGATAGAGAACTCTATAAATCCACCACTAGAACCTAACACTTCAGATATTGAGCCGGACGAAGTTCATTCAGTTCAGAGGAGTACGAGCAAGCCCATTATTTTAGTAAAGCATAAGGTTACAAAAGGTCTCATAGATTCACTAAACTCAAGTGGTTGTAACCGTAGTCCAATCGATTCTCAGGAAAGTCAAAACCAACGCTGATGGTTTATCCAAAAACCACCTTATTTGTTTTACTACTTCAGTTGTAGCTTTACCTTTGTGTTTTAAGTTTCTCCTCACATAACAAAGTCAAAGCCATTTCGAACTTACAAGAGCATAATGGAGTTGTTTGGAGAATTCGAATGATTTGTTGAAGAAGAATGGACAGTCTCATCAGAAACTCGTCGGATGCACTCTCTTGGGATTTACATAATGACTTACGCACGGGTTAGCTTTTGAGAGTTTGGAATTATTTGATGACACTACACAATGACAGCTAGACCAACCCGCTTCAAATTTCAGATTGCACAACAGAAGCTCATCTTCTCCTGAGTTCACTGGAACTAAATGCTGTTTAATTCATAAGTAGTGAAGAGCTGGGTTGGTCGCTCTCGATGAGAGTATCTCTTGCGCATACAAAATTTGCACAACTACTTTTTGGACAATATTTGTGCACTTAATTTGATCTAAATAACTGCAATATGGACTCATTTCACGACTTTGAACTGAACTACAGACATAGTATGCAGGTTCATATATTTTAAAACAGTGTGAAACTGGTAAGGCATGAGAATATCATTGGATATCCAACAATTTTTTTTTCCACAGTACCATTATTTAGTCAATCCAAAATTAGCCGAGTTCACAGATGTAGACATACACCAGTCGAAACCCGAAGACAATAGTTTTTGATTCAAAGGAGGGGAAAACTCTGATTGAGAAAACAATCTATAGGAACTGCTACTAAGTTGCATTTCCACATCGTTCTCATCTTCGACAAACCGATTAGGGTGTCCACTTGAGTGATTTTAATATGATACAAATTAAATCATAGTCAAACCTATACGGCACGATACGCAGGAAACGAAACTCTTCCCCACTACTTTCATAACTCAACCCTGTACTTTGTCATTCGAAATGCAATGCGGTGCTGAAAATACCCTTTCAAAAGGATCTTAATTTCACTAGAGACAGATCAGGATGACTCAGAATTAAGTGATTTTGAAAATAAGTAGTCGAAGTAAACCCACTTTATCTATTTTAGGATCACTTCCATTACTACACCAAATCATCAGCTTCACCCAACCATTGCATTGCAAGAGGGCAGATTCCAGACCAGACAAGAAACAATTACTCTTTTTTCAAGAGTGTACATTTCGGTACAAACAAATTCTTTACACTAACGAGATCTAAATTTCTCATATATTACAACTACAACCATGGAATCATGAGTTTTAAATTCTCTTGAAATTGGAATTTTTGCCACGTCGTTTGGAAGGCATTTGGGCCAGATTGTCAGTTCTCAAGGAGCCGTGATATGAGAAATGGGCGTCTTTCACTGACTTGAATGATTGGAAATAAGTGAGTTCCTTTCATCGACCCTCGCACTTTGGGTTCCACCGCATACGGTTTACGCAAGAACTTTCACTATTGCACTACTCCCTAGCTCAGTGCAGTGCAATGGGCGGACACATAAGTTTCCCCTTGTAACTGTAGAATTGGTAATGAGAATAATTCTTCTTAGGTTTGCAACCCCCTCTCTGTCAACTCAGTCACTCAAGTATGACAATGAGTCTGACAAGCGGTGGGGGGTTACTTTTTTTCGGATTTTTCAAAGCCGTCGTTATCCGAATCCGTAGACCGACTATGAATCAATGCATGCATGTGGGTTAGGAAGGGTTAAGAAAAGAAAGGCACGAAACTATTTTCACATGAATAAAACCTACATGTATTTCCAATTCCGGAATTCGGTTATTGCATGAGTAGATCAATCGTTGTAGAATTTCTCAGCGTCAGTAGCCCTTACGACTCACCACGCTCCGGAGTATTCGAGTTTTTTTTAAAGTATCCACATTAATTGATATTCTCCGGCCAAACATTGCAAAGTATTCTTCACGGAGAGAAATCTTAGGCCTTCCGAATTTGTGAAAAATCTTAATAATAAGGATATTCATCAATGTAATCAACCCAAAAATGAGTTAACGAGTTAAGCTTGAGCTCATCATCACTTATTAATATGGATATCTGTACATTTTTTGAAAATCGGGTTATATATATTAGACCAAGTCTTTGAAATTGAAAGTACTCAGTTTTGTTGTTCTGAAGCCAAATTGAAACCCCCATATCTTGTTAAAGGAATGAACACATGGCCAAGCTGAAATATGTAGTATTTTCTGAATATTCATGGTTCACGTAAAGCACTGTCACATGCGGGAAACGACAAGTTTACATTTGAACATCTACTTCTTGTAGTTATTTCTTAGATGAAATTGCTGTGATCTTTCTAAAGGAAAGAAAGAAAGGGGAAATGTAAACCCCTAGAGAATTTATGTTTACTCGACTTTGATTAAAGTATTCCAAATATTTGACCACATTATTGCTTTGATGTGAAAGAATAAAATGAGTTAGTGTTTGTATAATTATTGCATGATTGCATTAATAATTGTGAATAAACTAAAGTGAGTCATTTAGTACAAAAATATCAATACAACTCTTGCTTTCCAATCACGTGGTTAAGTTGTTACATTGGCTTTTGGTTTATTGTTATGAGTCGAATTTCAATTTTCAAGATATGGTGAAACCTAAAATTCCTTTTATCCCAAACTCTCATTGGAATTTACTTCAGCCACAGCAAATCGGTATAGTTTCGACTTAGGATCACACAACCTGAGTCTGCTATTCGATGTGGAAAATCCATTCTCTCTTTCTTTATGGTGTCTCGAATGGAATTTAAGTTATCGATTTTTCTTTCCTATGGCTGAACATATTTCTACTCACACCTCACAATAACAGTGCAGCCAACTTTTCAGACCCCCCAAGTAAATCAAACAATGAATGAATGAGTTCACACAATAAGAGAACTCCATGCTTCATTCTATTCGGTGGTTCATAGCTCTTTAGGGCACCTTCCAGCTTCATCAAAAATGTTCCTAAGGTGAAAATTTCTGTTCAAAGAAGTCACATGAAAGCAGAAAAATCATGGGTTAAATCACATGATCTATATCAAATCTTGTTGACGTTCTCTATTTTACGTCAATGTTGAAAGGTAACTTTTACGGCGAAAGATGCATTACGAAAATTTTTGAAATTGAAAATAATTGTTACTGTCAAGATTTCTTTAAGTTCATTGGTTTAAACAATCAAAATTATATTGAATTTTTTCGAAATTTTCTCTTCATGAGCTCTTTTGACTACATTTTCGAAAATGGGCGAAAAGAAGTCATTTCTCAGATTCAGGTCAAAACCCACTCAACGGATGCCAAGTTGGGTGTTGGGTCAAGGCTATCCCGTTTGCATGTTAAATCGAAACAGTTTACATAGCTTATTGGCAAAACCTAGCTCGTTTGTACAAAAGTGTACAATGTCTTGTCTAAATTAGTTATGTTTTGTCCATTGAAATTTTTGGCAGCAAATACTACACACACATTTTAGGAAAGTAAATTGTCAACCTGTCGACGCAACAAGTCTATTACGACACAATCCAATCCGTCTTATCTTATCCAGAAAGAGAATAAGAAATGCACTCGAACCTGATCGACAGGAATGACCAGTAGCCACGAAGAATAATAATTCATTTTGAATGAAGGTGTACACATGGAAGAAAAAGTGGGAAAAGAGAGAATTTATTGTAAAATTCGATCTAGTGACAAGAAGTTGATGTCAATGGCTAAGAAGGAAGTGGACATGAATACGAAGTGGGGAGTTGACTGTAGAATTCTCCAGTGAACCTGGAGGCATGGCAAAGAATGTTCACGGGTCGTTGTCTTATCTCACTCACATCGCGTAGTCGGAATGACAAATGAACACAAAACTATGTACATAACCAATCGTTTGGTAATCCTGGGAGACTTGGTACACACAATAGGTGTGTAAAGAAACTTAACTCATTGCAGAAAAAAATTCGGGACATTCACTGAAAAACTAAACTTCTTCGACTAAGGCTTCGATGCAATAAAACGGTCCATTCATTTGAAAGATTATTTGGTTTCCCATCATGGCTCGTCGTTTCCATTACCGTCCTGAGGGGAAAAAGCATGTTGAGACTGTCCAATTTGTTGGGAGTTACCTCTTTTACCAGTCTTGAACTGAAAGGCGGATTCGTAAATCTCAATTTACTAGGCTTAAATGATAAATAAGTTATCACGTTCTATCGCTTTCCATAAATTTTAATTTGACTCGAGTTTTTCAGAGCTAAGCTATGTTCATTTGAAGATTTTACAAGGAACTCCACCGCTCTCAGAAACTACTTTGTTTTAATTAAATAATGTCTCGACCAATTTGGATGTACTCAGCAGAATACCACATTCATGATACTGCTCCAATCTGCAACATTTGGTCGGAGTAGGCGCTGTCTCACCTGCAACAACCAAAATTTTCGTCGAAACTTCACATTTAAATGAATACTCAAATGCTGATGTTTCTGTAAAAAAAAATCTTATTTTCGGTTATTATCTGACTTGTAGACTCTTTGTTGAGTATTAGATATTAGATTGAGTAGTGTACCTACTCAATCTAATATCCGCTATACCAGGTTCTTCCTTTCTTATTAAAAAACTCATACTTTTTCATATTTTGTCGTCTCCAGGTAATTGCAGTTGACCGACTATAGTCATTGAACTGTGACGTAAGTACACAGTGCTAACGATTGTTTATGTATTTATATGTATTTTGAAAGAAACAACATAATTTAGTCGGTAAAATTATGGAAATCTATTCTTACGGGCACTGGAATTAAATTCATACGGTCGTCTAATATCTAAACTATGGGGTATAACGTATAGTTGTGTTTTTTTTCGCGAGACAGCTATTCGAACGTAGAATTAATACGTCCATGTTGATAATTTAAAGTTGGGATGTTTGGCCTCACCTTGGAAAATGAAATTCAATTAAACGCTTCAAAATATATAAAATTATATATATCTTGAAGACAGTTAAACGTTTTCAGAAATTGAAGCCTAATTGTAAGTATGGTGTTAGTACATTATGGATTGTGCGTGTCCGAGTGTGACTAAATGACTTTATGACTCGAAAACTTACACTGTTTGAAAGGACATTAACCCTTTGAAACATTTTCTGTGCTAGGCAAAACTAATTCAATTTAGAATCGAACAACAGTAATTGCTTTACAAGGTTATACACGAACTGTAATTTCAAACTGTAGAACCTACCAGACCATGAGTCTGGGGTCAAGCACTTGCAGACCACAATGCAGAGAAACGTTGATGTTAATGACCATTGAAGGTTACATTTTAACTTCCACATAAATTGGTGAAAGTAACCGACCGATCTGTATATTTGCGTAATATTTAACTCGTCTAATAGGAAACTTCTCTATAAAAGCTACAACTATTGCGCGTTTCATGTGTTATCCATTTGACATTTATATTTGATCTATATAAATAATCCAAATATTCCTATGCATTTATGCATAAAAATATGTAGAATATGTGATTTTATTTAGTCGCATTTATTCCGGAGACATTATCTCGGCATCTGCAAAAGAAAACTTTAATCAGCTGAAACATTTCACTTCATACGAGTATACAAAGTGTTTGTATCTTTATTTTTAAGGGTGAATTCTTATACACATTTCTCTACCACTTCTACTTTTGCAACTTAGAATAATGAAGTTGACAAAACACCTTCCATACTGAAACTCTGCGCTATGAACACCTATGTTGACACTCTTCTCATGTCACGAAATAACGGATAGCAGTAAACACCAGCTCTTGCAATGCGACATGTGTTTTGCAGCCTTGGTCCAGAGGTCTAAAACCAATTCAGTGTAACTAGGGGACACGTAAGCCTAATTTAATCTGGCCTTACCGTCTTTGGACACTCCAACTGGAAGTGGAACACTCACACGTACACACTCTGAAAGCGAAGGTAGTAGTGCATCGTTTCAACATTAATTAATAACAGATGAAAGTATTCACACGTTGTTGCCCGATCGCCACCCGGCTTCTCCACTTCAACTTTCTCAAGAAAAAAAAGTCAGGAGAAAGTATTGGAGAAAGTCTATAGTCTACATAAAAACTACATTCACGCAGTAGTAGTTGTGAACTGGGTCCCAGATTCTAGTACTGGTATTATAACTTATATTTCTCCATTCTAGTGGTGTACCAGTTTCTAGAGCTGTGTTAGAAGTTTCTCATTCCTATGATTGTGTATTCCTGCGTTATACTACGGGAATAGGCAAGAAGTTGACGGGTGAAGTTCAGTCACGAGACTGAAAATGTTGTGTCTGGGAACAGAATCGAATAGCTTTCCCTTTTCCAGGATCGAAAGTTGTATCTTCGAGTCGGTCGGGAGGGAGTGCGTACGATGCGTACATTGTGCGTAAAGCCGAAATGGAATAATCACTGGCTCCCTACACTCAACACAAAAAAACTCCGCCAGACTTACACTTGAATTATTCCACACTTCTTTTCTTTCTCATGTGAACAAGTTGGATAAAACTGGTGTCTTAAAGTAGAATTTACGCAACACAAGAGAAAATTGCAAATTATGGTCCGACCTGTGATTACCATGAAACCAGGTATGTGCAAGTTAATGCACGCATATATCATTCTTGGGTTAAAGCGGAAGGTCCACGAAAGAAGAAGACATGCATGGATTCGAAAGGAGAATGAAATCGGAAGTTATTTTACCCGTGCTAGAAAAATCATTAAAAAATTTATTTTCCGGTGTACAGTACATCGAGGTAAGGGAATAGGATGTTAAGAGTGACACTGGAGACTGGAGCACAAACTGAGTTATTGAAATCTACAGGGTCGGCCAGAATAATCCAGTTCAATTGGTTTTTTGTTCGGTAATCAGAATTGCATAAACAATGTCACAAAAACACTACAGTGAGTAATAATTGTCTTAAAATCGCAGTTAGTCATAGAACAGGAATTAGAGATCAGTTACTTAATATCCAAGCAATAACCGTTTAGTGTCTAAGCGTTCACAAATGTACTGAGATTATTCTGATATTTCCGACTAACAAATTGGACCAGGAGAAGTGTAGAAGTGTTCAGAAAAAAGATGAACCAAATACGTGGGCAGCCTCCGTGAACTTTAGCGACAAAATTAATACCCTCCGTCAAATTGCTTGTGAATATATGAGAATATATTATATAGAACAACATACACATAATAGCGAAATCCCAAAAGTTACATGACGAGTTGAAATAACTAGTGAGTGCCAGGAGTAGAGGGCCATAACTTGGGCCGTTGTTCAATACAGCATTGGTCATAGCCAAATGAGTACTCGTTACAGTTCTCTCTTAGTTCTATTCGTTGTTGGCAAAATAGTCCCATTAGATTTCAGAATTCTTCGACTAAATAAAATACTAAGTATTCAGGAATCAGAATATGAAACTACTGGTGTTCACAATGTGACCATTTATTCTTCTACGCCCTGTAGCAGTAACACCGTAGGGTTTGTCTTCGTCATGAAATTGGGACTAGGGCTGGAAGTGCGTGAGTTTTGAGTTGAATTTTCTCTCCTCCGGATACAGTGCCTTCTCTGAGCTCCCGGAATTCTACAACTGATGAGTTTAGAGAAACACTTTCCTCGACCAAACAGAAAGCGCATGAGTTGCAAGACAATATATGAAGATACATTTTCCAAAATTTCTTTAAAATGTACAGAGTCCGTGAGAAAGTCATTTCAATATAAGTTCATTAAAGGTGAAGAGATTAATTCTATTACAAGACTTAACATAACAACGCGTACAGGTCGTCGCGCCGAGTACACGATGAATGTCGAATAAGAGCAGAAGATCAGAGTTTAAAATAACATTCGATCAGAGCAAGTTCGCGTGTAATATTTTAAATTATTGTTGAACTCTGGACATGGCCGCGGTGGTATTGTCCTTGTATTGTCCGCTTTGGAAGATGTATTTGCAGTCACTACGCATCTAGGCATCACGGTATTTTCTGTCCGTACCAATTTAAATTCCGGAAATCCCGAAAGGAAATCAAAACATATGTTGATGGATTATATTTTCTTCAATCCACGTTTAAATGAACAAACGAGAAATATGTGGTAATAATATTCCTGGGAATTGACGCATCTGTCATTGTGTTCACACGAGCCCAATTTGGCGTCCGACCAAGCCAAAACATCATCCAGTAGATTTGAATAAGGAAGAAGCAGTCTTGGGGCAATTCACACCTTGAGACCAGAGATGCAACTTTATTGTTTATCTAAAATTTACTTGAATGATTTACCTATTCGGCGAAATATATCAGATTAGATCAGAGATTCTTACTATAGTCAGTTCACACATTACGATGTTCTGAATGTGAAATAAAGTCTTGTAAATATGTAGGTATGTATATGTATATGCACGTCGATGGACTTTCACCAAAGAAAGTCAGCTTTCTGGAATTCCGCGTTACATTGAAAGTACAACATTATTCGACGTGTTATATTCCATGGTTGAATTGGACATGTTTGCAGAGGCGGTTCTAGGAGTGCGCGAAATGGCCCGATAAATCCAACGTTTATTGTTTACCCTGTGGAGGATACAAAAATACTAAATCTTTTAAACGAAATGAAACCATTTCTCCGTATTGAAACCATCAGTTTCTTAGCATACCTACATTCAGTTTATTTTGGTTCATTTCTAGTGTTAAATGTATAATTTGTTCAAACCTTATTCTTGTGAAATTTGTTAAGTCGAAGAACGTAATGATCCATCGCGATAGCGAATCGTTTTGAATAAATAAAAGTCTTTGGGACTAGTTCTCCAGTGAAAATTCTTGACACCGACACTGTTTGAACAGCAACTTCTCTTCAGACTCGGACAACATAGGAAATGCATTTTTCTCGTCAACTTGGAAGTCGCATCCACCTAGAATTCCCTAAAGTCGTCTCTGTTATTCCTGTCCACTGATTCTTGTTAACAATTTCTACACAAGTCCCCGGGTATCCATATTTACTTTGTAGCTACTCCTATGTTCTCCACTTCTTGCACAAATTTCTCACCCCTCTTTCCTCGGGCTTTCTAAATTGACGATATTATTTCACCCAATATCATATAAGGTAAATGGATACATAAATAAAGACTCGTCCGAAGACTTCAGGACTTTCCCTAAAGTAGTCTAAATGCGAAAGCTCAACAGTAGTTGATGTAGCAGGACTTTCGTTCTGTATACAATAAAATCTCGGTACAACGTACAATTACAAACCCGATTGATTGATTTTGTATTATCGTGATAATCCAAAGCATTCAGACAAACAAGTATGCAAACTCATTGCCTTAACATGGAAACAAAGTAATGTTGACCTTAATTGAAAGAATGTGGTGCATCAGATGATTTTGAGAACAAAGTCGACTTCATATTATTAGGGCTAAGCCATTCACAATATTAGCTTCTGATATCTTGAACTTGTTCAAAAAGGCTGAATTTCGCGCTCTGATGAGGAAGGTAATCGCCACAACTGCACAGGTCGGCGATTGGACCCAAATTCGGCACAGACGTGATGCCCTGCGAACACTTTTTCTTAAGACTAAGCCGACAAGATCTGTGGGTCCCCAAATGTGTCACAATGGTTCCCTCTTAACTTCGAAAACGACCCCTACATACATATAAGTATAGTGTTACCCTCGTCGACATTTTTCTCTGAGGTCAACGTCAAAGTTTGTCTGTTTTCATCTTGACCTTGACTTTGACCTCTGATCTCGGGCGATCACACCAGATAAAAATGGTAGAGAAAGAAGTTGCTTGTCTCGACGAGGACAACAACTTTTGTACGGGTCACTTTTGAGATTAAAAGGGAGCCAATGCGTGACCTTCGGTGACCGAGCTTCTTGCGGCTTAAGTCCTTCTGTGCCGAATTTAGCCCAATCGTACGGGAGACTGACCAATGCACCTGCGGCACTGTAGAGAATCTGAGTTAAATGATTGTTAGAAATATGAGTCTACATAATAGGCTTGGATTGGAAAGCTACATGCAATTCTGAGTGCATATTTTCAAACTCCGAATCAAACGTTTCTCAATCTGTCTTTCGAACAATTTCTATTTTACGAAGAAAGGGAAGGACATTTGATTGTTGCGATGATGTTGCTTCGAATAACACAAGTTGGGCAAAAGATTTACTGAGATTTCAAATTATCAGCATTGACGACCTGACGCGGGATCGTCACGTCTTCTCAACCGGTTGGGTCATTTTCCTTTCGGAAATGAAAAGAAAACGATAAAATTTGTCGCGCCGGAGTTCTTGCTCACCCATTATTGCCAGCGCCATACATGACAGGGTCAAATATATCATGTTGAACATAATCCGACCTTTCCTGATTCTATACGGAAATGCTAGACTCTGGGCTCATGAGAATTATCTTTGTGCTTTGTAAAGTAGCGAACCTGAAAGATCTCTTTTGGCAAGAGATGAAAACCATGTCCCATTCCACCAATCCAATAAAAATGAGATTTCTCTTTCAGAGGAATGGAAGAAAGTCGAAGGTGATGATTGGGCATTTCTATCTTGTGGCTTTCTCGGAGAAAGCAGTTATTTCCTTCTCGACGACACCGGCGAATACAATACACATATTCCCTTTCACAAAGAAAATTGCAGATTATGGCATGGCTTCGAAAAACAAAATCCAATAATATTATATAGTTGTTATCGCTCGGATAGTGAAATTGTTATAATGCCGAGTAAAAGAATTGGGATCAAAATCATCAGTCAAACGACATGGAAGGTCAAAGCATAATATTATAGTATCTATAGTTTTTATATTTGAATAACAAGTAAGAGAATATTCTGTCAAGATCGCGTAGAACGCTAGGTCATTTTAAGTTTCGTCAGTCCCAGAAAATAAAACGCTGACATTACTCGAACACTCACGTTAAATGAAAGCATCGAACCATGAAGAACGATGTAATGGGAGGTCTGATCTAGACAATTTCTCATCCGACTGGAGCAAAAATGCGGTTCGAATCCTCGGTTGTGGATCGTTAGGACGATAAAGAATACTTGGCGGACTGGACAACTCCCGATTGATTTGAGATAGCGTCAAAGATACAGAACTTTCCCGCCTCCGCACTTCCTTTCCATATGTATCGCATTTCGATTCTATTTCTTAGGTCGAATCTTAACCCGAAATAGGATTCCAGGCTATAAACAGAAGAAAAATAGAGCAGTGAAAGTAGTACAATTTCGTGAAGGCGAGTTTTTTCTTGTCAAATCTGCCTCCCACTTTCTCCCTTTCCTCTTAGTCATTTACTCTTTGAGTTCCACGAGACGTCGGAAAATTATTTAACCGAGTGCATGAGCATAACGGATGACTACTGGTGCACATAAATAAAAGAGATAGAACCCTCAAGTTCTTTGGCGCAATAGGATTCAATGCTTGACTGAAAATCAATATTCAATTATTGAAACCTCACATCAATCATACTGACCGAACAACCTTGATTTCCAAATGTACGTACACTTGACATACCGCAATACTTGAACCAAATAAGCTATTTTCGACCTGAGGGAAACTGAGAATGCATATAGTGGGAAGGTGTAATAGAATTTTCTTCTTGAGAAATGGCTTAAAAAAACCTAACAGAAAAGAACCGATCTCATTCAACACAGTACAACAATGCAAAGATCATCAATGGTCGCCGGTCCGAATCTTGACAACTGTGAAAATTGAAATTCTTGACCTTATTAAAAGAAATTAACTACATATCATGGAAGGGTTAATTTCACTACTTTCTCCATTTGTACTTTCTATTTTATCAGTCAAATGAAACCCATAAAAAATAAGGTGAAAGCCAATTAAACACACAATCCGAATACTCATTGTTAGAATAATCCCATATGTATTATTTGAAAAAACGTGGGATCCATAAATAGCTCCAAATATATAGGTTATCCCTAGTACAATTACGAGAGTTCACAATTTTTTTTTCTAGTAGATTTACAGGATCAGAAAAACAAAATTGTCACTAATAGTGGTTAATTCAAGATGGCGGTGCCGACAAAACCGAAGAAGATTGGCCATAAAATCCTCCCATTGGTGGCGGAGGTGGTAAAGAAGACGTTGGATAATTCGAAGAGACTTGATTGTATTGCCCGAGAGATGATGAAGGAGGTGGTGGAAATGAATTATTTTGTCCACCGCCCATTGGAGGGGCCGATCCAAATGGTTTCTGTTGGTAGGTTCCCCCCATTGGCGGACCTAGCGGCTCAACAGGTCCAGCACCGTAAATCGGATGGGTGATTGGTTCCAACTGCACAGGTGCTGGAGTCTACATTTAAAATATTTGGGTTGCTTCAACAGTTCTTACATGTTCGTAAAATATTAATTATTTACCCTAGGCTTCGAAAAGTTCCTTGGAGGGGGAGGGTCGTGCCAACTAGGTGATGCGCTTGAAGATGGAAGGGATTGAAACGCACTCATCTTGGAAGGCGGTGGAGGTAGAACTCCAGTTGATTGGTAATTACCACCGGAATTTCCTAGAAGAAACAAGGTTGTTTCAGGTTTACATTTTTGGAAATAACTGACGGTTAGAACACAACCGTTTGCAAAACTGTCCCAACACCTTTAAGAAGAACTGTCTTCTATCAAATCACCATCAAAATTAAAATTCAGAAAACTAAACAAATTTTCGTAATTCAATGAATCTTACCAAACGTGCTGGTTTGCATTAGATTGCCTTGCGGTGTCACCGGTGGCGGACCCCCATACAAACCTGTACTCATTGAGGGCGGGGGTGCAAATGTCTGCGGTGAAGGATTGTAGTGACTGGTCATGGACGGAGGAGGCGGTCCTGGTGGCCGCGTACCGTTGTCCATGGCTGATGTATAAGGCATCTATTACAATTAAATTTAACCAAGTTTAAAAACGACACGTATAACATAACACAAAAATTAACTAAATAACTAACATGATATGACTAAAAATACAACAGTACCTGGGCTCCATAGGGTTGGTAGTGCCCACCCGGTGGACCTGACTCAACTGGGACAGGACCGGATCCGAATATAGGATGTGTAATAGGCTCCAGCGGTGCAGGAGCAGCCGGCTAACGAAAAGCAGTATATTTTATTATTACTTCCATTATATTATAATAATATCAAACTACCTTCGATTTCTGTTTGGCGGTACTGGTTAGTAAAGGTGGATCGTTCCAACCAGAAGAAACACTGGCTGCAGGCAGCTGAGTCCGAAGCAAACCAGATTGATTTTCGTCGTTCCTCTGCAGTTCTTTTGTCGTATCTACCAGTTGTCAAACGCGTTTAAATTAAAAATGATTAATGTTGTTTTAGTGCACAATTGATAAACATAAGGTTTGAATTCAAGCTTTTTTAACTAGCTTCAGTTTGTTGTAAAATATTTCCTTACCTGCTGGACTATAAAATGAATTCTTTGGAGGAGAACCGGCCAAATAAAGTCCCGCGGTTGACCTATCCGACTGAGTTGGAGCATATGGACTCGGTCTACTAATGGATGACGACGAATTCCAGCTCGAATTTACATTAACATTGATTGGATTATAAACATTCGATTTCCCGTAATCATAAGAATGTATTTCTCCCTGGTCAACTGAATGCCCAAAGTGTGATTGAGGTGGTCCAGTTAAGGATGCGATATTTGGTTCACCGGTGTAATAATTCGACGTGGACATTCTTCGCGAATCAAGTGCGGTAATCGCAGGGGATGGAGCAGAGGGATATGACGGCCTCTTTTGATTAAATCCTGGACGCGAAGATTCAGAAGACTGACGACTTCGAGGTACTAACGAAGCTTTAGTGGGACGAGCGATGCCGAGAGAATAGTGCAGACGTTCTCGCAGAGCGACAATGGATGGATCTTTGGCATCGTCCACATAGTGCAGCGCAGCTTCGAGACATCCTTGGGAAATTAATAATGTTGCGTATTCAACTAGTCTGGAAGCCAGTACTCCACCCATTTCTTCTGCTCCTAAAGCACCCCTAACTTCCGCTGCCTTTCTTAACACCATGACTTGTTCGACCAAATCCTGCAGTTAAACGTTTTAATTAGAAGTTGAACAACCAAGCGCAAAATAGTTAAATTTAAATTGATAGTGAAGTAACTCTAACCTGTAAATGATCTGGCGTTGTACTCTGACTTGTATCAGTAGCCCAGCCTTCTACCAATCGATTCATATTTCCACAACAAATGTAACATAAAAGAGCATTTTTTCTGAACTTTTCATTCTTGCTTGATTCAAGTCTTCTTCCCAGAGTTTCTAAAATTGTGATTTTAAATGTGTAACTGACAAAAAAATTCACAGGAAATGATATACTATGAACAATACCTGCCAAATAAGCAAATTCAGTCGGAACTGCATAAGTTAGAGAAGTTGCTAAGGCCTGCTTCCAACAATCCAGCTCACAACGCTCAACTAATCGCCTTAAATCTCCAGTTGCAACTGCTCGAATCATATTTGACGCTTGGTTCTCACATTTCTAGAAATATATTTGCATTTTATAGAACCATTTAAAGATGAACTCGAAACGTCGAAGAGAAAATAGACTTTAAAGGTAAAATAACATTAGTGGGACAGAATTAATATAAAAACAAATGTCCTCATTAAAAATATCTCTGGTCGACTTGCTGGAGGTTATTGTTGCAGATTGTGAAATTGTGATGTGTTCCTTCGTGGTATGAAATACCTGATTTTATGACTGATTGTTATTTCGGCTCAAATCGAGAAAGTAAAACTTATTTTCAGAAACACAGGTACAATTTAGTTACCTGATACCCGATGAATGAAAAAAAAATCTCACATGAAAATATCTAAGTTGAGCTTTCTTAATTAGCTCAGGTCCTCCAGTCGATGCCAAAATTAGTGCATCCGCCCATCTACTGTCCTTAAGGCAAAGTTCAACGGCATGATCCAAATCTCCGGATAATAAGGCTTGATTCAGCAACCCTTCCGTCGTAGCTAGAATTAACCAATATACAATTTAATTGTACATACTATTTTATTTTGCAAAATTTTCATTTATTCCGCATACTATCGTCTGTGTGGATCTGGAACAGTTTTTCCGGTTCTGGTGTTGCGCTTCTCGTTGAAGTTTGACTAATATCAAGCAAATTTCCATTGTCTGTTGTCTGCAAATGATTGTTCGTACTACTGGGATGCTAAAATAAAAGAAAAAGTCATAGTGGATTAGCGAATTTCAAGCAATGAAAATTATATTGCTCAGATAAAAAGAAAATGAAACTTCACATCTAAGAAGTGTAACCCATCGTTTCGTGGTTCAGTCATTTCATAGGGAAGTTTTCATTGCAATGCTCAAAGGCGGACAGTTTAGTGTAGTGGTCTGCACGCAAACCCGGCATGTTTGAAGTCGTAGTTCGATTCTACGGTCTGTCTAAATAAACTTTTGACTATTGCAATGCTTGGTGTAAAGGAAAAAAGAGAGTTAGAGTCATAGAAGTAACGTACCCCAAATCCCAAAGATGTGAACCCATCTTTCAAATCACCTACAGAATCAGTCACGACTTTTGAAGCCACCTAAAACCAAAATATTATCAGGTTAGCATCAGCTTAATGCAGGAAACCTTGTTGGCTAGATAATATGACATATAATGACTTCTTTGACACCCGAGTAACTTACCGCTATCACATCCATTAACCTAAACTTGCAATAAAAATATGTGTATTTTTAGTTAAATAAAGTAAAGTATGCCTGAGTTCCACTAAAGTTACACTGACAGCTTAGTGGAATTCAATAAGCAAATCAAAAGGTAGCTGAGTGTATAATTGTAGCCGAATAAACTATTTGCAAACCTTTTCATAAATAGACGACCTATCAAATCCAAGCATCGTTAAGAAGGCCTCATTTGGATTGGCAGTAAAACTGGCTTGAAGGAACTGCCAAACCTTTGCATCACTCTCTCGCATAGCCTCAGAAGCCTAAAAACCATAAATAAAACTGTTACAATTCGTATAAGATATTAAACTAACTGATGGATCGAATTGTGATAAAACCGAGTATCAAATATTCTACATTGGCCAAGAGATATATGTACAGAAATTTGCAATATTCGGCCACCCGACCCATTCGATTAAGAAAATACTCGGTCCATCTCCAATACCAGCTAACCTTTTCCTCACAAAACTCTGCTAGAGCACCAGCTTTCAAAGCGTCCTCTAATTTCTTTGAGCGGGCTATTAAGTCTGGAAGTGTGACAATTTGTGAAATTGTGACAACTCTTTTGTCTGGAAGATCGCCGGCATGTGTAACGTCTTGCTTCACATTGGAGAATGTAATTAATTTACCTCCAAACTAAAATAAAAGAAACAAGTATTTAAAATTGTGAATAGTACATAAATAAAGCAATTACAAAAACCGGTTGTACCGCAAAGGAAGAGCCACACGGTCTTTTAAGCCACTTTGGGGCATCTCTAAGTTGAACAACTATTGGTTTCTGTGTTGGTACTGGTGTATGTGCGATATCCATACTCATGCCAGGAAAACTATCCGCAAGTTTTGAAGTAGTTACTGGTTGTTGAGCTCCACCTGAGAGTGTAAATATACTTATTCGTCCGTCAAAACTTGCTGTAGAAATAACAGCCGGATTCCTTGGACAGAAAGAGACGTCAAAACTCCATTGAGATGATGTCGGTATATCACAAACCATTTCATATCCCTTAAAAGAGCGAATAGTTAAAACAAAATGAAATCCAAGTTAGCGAACTGAACGAGTTTTCTAAACACATTCTGATTAGCATATTAAGTGAGATTACCGGTGCCGCATAGTTAGGATTCCAACAGTGAATTCGATTGTCTTTTCCGCAACTAAGAAGTAATTCCGGGTCATCTTGGCACCAGGCAAGACCTAGAACGCCACGTTCATGTCCCTTTAATAATAACAAATCCTTTCATGTAAGACAACTCAAACCAATATCCAAATTTTGTATTCACCAAATAATTAAATGATTAATAGTAGCGTATCAAGTACCTGTAAAACTTTCAACGGGGCGGTAGCATAGCGAAGATCCCATACTTGAATAACCGGATTTCCATCATCTTCAGACCCCAGGCACATTTGGGTGGCTACCGTCGGATGCCACGCAACCACTTTATATTTTATCTGTTAACCCAATAATTTAAATAGATTAGGAGGATTAATTGGTCGAAACACGAATTACACAAAAATGATTAGGCAACTTACCCTAGCTGTTGTATCAGCTAGTTTTATGATCGGTTCATTTTTCTTTAAATCCCACACTACACAGCGAGTAGAAAATGTGGACGCCAAAATATGTTCCACTACAAAACGAAGGATAGACTTTGTTACGTTCTTTCAGTGTTAGACGTAAGTAAATTACCTAAGCTTACCTTGCTTATTCCAAGCTAAACAAGTAACATCGTCCGGTGGTTGGGATTTCGTTCCGGGTGACATGGGCGTTTTCGGATTATTCAGATCCCAAATAAGAATCTCAGAGTCAGCAGCACCCGATGCAATCAGATTTGACTGAAACGAAGAAAATATTTTTCTAAGTGTACGATTGACTAATCATTGCAAAACATTTATTTCTTATTTTTACACGAAAATTGTTAAAGTCCAAAGCCCGAACTGCTCCAGTGTGTTTGTTTTTCGAAAGAATTAATGAGTCTCCACTGCCATGCAGGATTTTATTCGCATCGTAGACATGCATAACACCCCCATCACAACCTCCAACAATTATTCCAGACGCATACCGAGTTTTATCCTCCGCTCCCATCCCAAATCCTCCCCAAATGAGCTTGTGAAATCTGAAAATTCAAAATTTCATCACAATCACTGAACTCTTGTTTGCTAGGAATAAACGTACTGTATGCGCGCGTACGTGAATGTTAAATCAATTTGATATCTTGATTTTATTAAAGCAATCACCAAACAACTGAACCGAACATTCAAGGCGAGTGACAAAGGCTCTATAAAAGCGGTACACAAGCAAGGTACACGGTACAATTTTTTAAATGAGGACGAGACCGGGTTTTTTAATTTATTCGAATCACAATTCAAGTAATCTTACACATCTACCCGTTTAGCAGAACGTTTAGACATTTTTCACATTAAAAAATCAAACTGATTCTCAAGAAATTGAAAAATGACGTAACGAGATAACAAACTTACCGACTTTCGCATGGTAGAGTGGCACGTATTGGAAGATCCAATCCAGGTAAATTAACATCAAACTCGTAGAGTTCTAAAGCAGATTTTGTACTGAATGAACTGTCCAATTGTTGAGCAGCTGTTCCAGCGGCCAAATAAATCGGGTGGCAATCCTTTGGAGACCATGCCACATTTGCTGTCCGGTCTATCTCCTTAATTTTCATTGTGTCGTTCAAAAATTACTCGAAATAGACTTCTTTTCAAATCCGAATCCGGTCAACACTGCAAGAACCGAGTTCGAGTTCTGGACTTCTCTTCTAAATAAAGAAAGATATTAATACAAATGTGTATTTTTCCGAAAAAAAATTTATCACGTCACCCCTTCTGTTTTGTTTCTCCGTTTAAATTTGTTATTTGTTTACATAGTACACACATATTTAAGTAAAAAGGACAGGATGATGGGTCAAATGTCAAATTGTAACAAATTTTTGTTTAAAAATCTGAACCTGTTTAAATTGTTGGCAGTCGGTATTGTTGACCTATGCGGGAAGTTGACCTTGACAGGCACCTTGAAAAAAAATGACTGATTGTCTGTGTCGGTGGTTTCAGTGACTGACTCACTGTCAAAAAATACGGAGACAAATTAACAATAATTGCCGACGTGGCGAAACATAGGAAAACTTGGAATAGAAATTATAAAATTCACTCTTTGAGATCAATCTGCGTAGATGGCGCTGAGTTAGTCACCCTTCAATGACGGAGACGCAATTTCAACATAATAAAAATAATTCATTTTCTCGTAATTTCACTTTCAACAAAAGGGAACTTACCGGATTTGGGCCTGCAATAGAGGATTATAACCGCGGACGGAAAAAGTTTTATTTTGAATAACGTGGTAATCCATAAATGGGCTACTGAAAGATGAAGTGCTAAAGACGAATTTCGGAAAAGTCCATGTCCATGTCCGAAATTAATTTCTGAAAATCCTAAGTTACTATTACAAATTACACTACCAGACAAGGTAAAAAAATAGAGATAATGTTACTTCCGTATCAGAATCGTATCGTTTGCGTTATTATGATGAGCTAGTTAGTTAGTTATTAAATTGCTTTTATTAGGTCAAGAGTTTGCTCAGGAAAATTGCTCATTTTCCATGTCAAACAAGGTATATATGAATTTTACTAAAAACAGGTCGTGGACATGTGCGAGTTGCAT
>JAQGCA010000034.1:0-64198 GCA_034698945.1 Protaphorura quadriocellata | reverse complement strand
AAAGTGTTCACGTGCACATGGGAGAGATACAAACGGATTTCGGACCACCTAGTGGAACAGAAAAGCTTCGCTACGCTTCCGCTCGCTGCGCTTCGCTCGCTTAATTATTCCAAATAATTTTTTCTGACAAGATTTCGATCGGATATGCCGAAGGAAGAACTCAATGAAACTTAGGGGTGTAAACTTTTTCGCATTTGATCTATTGATCGGTTGCAATTTATTGCGAAGTAATGGAGGGAGACATAGAATTAGTTAATCTTTACGTAAACTAGCAATGTTACTACGGAAAGAAAATAAATAGCAACTTTTATTAATAGCCATTTTCGTCAGGGTTCGTGATATCTATCCATCGATAGATATCATTATTTTTAAGAATGAATCAATCGAAACTATCAGGATAGATATTCTGACTGTTTCAACATTTTCGGTTTCAATCAATCGAAAAAATCCAGGAAACGATCAATGATTTTTTCAGCTGAATCAATCAAAAAAAATCATGACTTTTTCCTACCGTGGTCTCATCACAATAGACCACAAACGTAAATAGTCAAATCAGGTTGTGCATATGTATGGCTGGCCCTTTGTGTTTAATTTTGATTGCAGCAACTCAAAACTTTTTTTCGATTCTTTCATGATAGTTTAAGTTTTAAAAAGAGGTTTAGCAAGTTACCATGGCACATGGTATTATTCTACTGAGCAAGATATTATTTTACTGTGTAATTTAATTTAAAATCTACAGTGATATCCCACTATTCTACTCTACCGGGCGATAAAATCACACCATTTCTTTTTGAAAAGACGGGATGACATATTCCGAGTAATTAATTACTTATCTTCTCATCAAGATGTTTAGTCGCGGATATATTTCTTAGCTGAGAGTTTTATTTATTTATCCGCTGAATTTATGTCGGAGAAATATATTTATTTCGCCGCGGTTTCTATCCGTTATGCGGTGGATTTAAATCACAACCTTAAAATAACCCGAAACAATATTTTCGCCTCGGCGGCCGCTTCGCGGGGGCCGCGCTTCCCCGCGCGAGCGTTCGGGGCTGCACCCTAATTCGACAAACCCATACTGTACTCTGGGCTTTCGTAGCTCTTGTGATCTTTAACAACTTTTGTGAAGGTCCCACCCCCAAAAGTCTGACCGTTTGGCCGGTGAAATTACACTTGTGAGCATGTACCTTATAGTGACTTTCACTTTGGCTGTCACTACGATATAGCAACAGCACATGCCCACCTGTGCATTTTTAGTGACCAAACGGTTCGACTTTTATTGGTACGACCTTCACAAAAGTTGTTCAGGATCACAAGATCCACAACATGCATTATCAAGAATCGAAGAAATTCCAACGGCGTACTTTTTTTCCTAAAGTATGTGCCCCGTCCTTACGATCGAGGCCAACTGCACGACTCACCCAAATTCTGCGCCTGCCAGACTACTAGGCAGACCCTCATCTCCTGTATTTCGTCAATTTATCCTTCAATGGAAAACACGCGGGCTTTATCGCGCTAACCCAAAATAATTTTTACCTTCAAAAATTGAACGACGATCTTCCTTATTCCATTGTCTGAAAAATTGTATCCAATTAATTTTGTCACCCGTGCGTTAACGTTCACGATCAAGTTTTCAAACAACTAAATCATAAATCCGTACTAAATCCTGCATTTTACCAACTAATGTGATCAGCAGTGACAAGACAACCTACACTGAAAAATGCGGAAACGGAAATTATTCATAATTTTTACTTACCAAACCTTCCTTGTCCTTGCTGGATGTGGAGCCCTCGTTTCCTCCGCGTCCTCCGACGAAGACCTGCTGGACCTGGACCACGACCGCGAGTCAACGAAGAAACTGGAGGTAAAAACAACCACTGTCTAATAACTACTTCGTCACTTGCACAAAAACTGAACTAAATAAAAATTCTAATATAAAATATATATTTTTTTAATTTGAAAATCAAAATCAAAATCGAAAAATTGTATTTTTGCGTCGTTTCGTTGACTCGTCTCGTCTTGGGTTGGCGGTGATAAAATGAATGGCGTCTCTTTCCTGGACTCAGGACCCACGCTCTTCAGTTCTTTTCGACAAAAAAAACCTTGGTCTCGAATTTGCATCTGATTCTGATTGGGTTGATTGAAAAGTGACAAGACGCGTGGGGACAAGTCCAAGCTCCAAGGGGATGAAATTCCAGTGGCATGGCATGGCATCACATGCGCACCCCCTCCATCTCGAACTCTCCACATTTTCCCCTCTAGACTTGGCGCTTCGGCTTTGTCTCAATTCTTCTCGTTCTTTCCATTTCATGTCCAGGCAGGAAGAAAAAAATATTTCCTCCGACGTTCGACTTTCGACTTGAGAAAAAGTCAAGGAATTATTATTTTTCTGCAGAGGAAAGGATTAGATGGAGCGGTCGGATTCTTTCTCATTTTATGGCTGAAAGGAATGGAAAAGGTTCACAAGAATTTTTGGTTGAAAAATGTTTCAGACCCAAATCGTAAATCGTAATTCCAAATGAATTACAGGAAGTTATGTATGGAAATTGTCTCAGGCCCACATCGTATTAACATTATTTGGAATGAATCACATTTACATTTGGTCTTTTCCCTTAGCATTACGAAATTCTACAATGCTTTTATGGCTGATTGGAACGGAAAGGGCTAACGAAATGAAAAAGAATCACAAGAAAGTATGAATGAATGAAAAAGACCTGCATCAGAATTTCAAAATACCTTATTTAATTGCATGTGGTATGCATTTCAAGTTTGTCTTGTTTGTCGCATTTTCTGATCCATTCTGAAAGGATTTTATGACCATGCATGGAAGGAGCATTGCAAAGGCGTGCAAAAAAATCGAAAATAAATGAATGAAAGCATGAAAGAAAGGAGACCTGAATTTGATACTTAAATTAGTTGGTTACAGATAAGGTAAGGTAGGGATAGTTTACAAGATAAATTTACTCTTCAATAGGTAATATAAGTATATTACAACTAATTTCGGAAATGAAATTTCGGCAATTAATTTAAAGTTCCCTGAATGAACTGATGAATTCATCACATCATCAATTGTTTCGTTTTTCACTGAGGTTGAAATTAACAGGAGAATTTTTATATCTAGGTAAACACACCTCATCGCATCCGTTCATTTCAACCGTCAAACCGTCAAAAGACTCGAACTATAGACTATAGCTGGTTTAGTTTAATTTATATTTGTTTAGATTTCACGAAGTTAATTGCTTCAATTAGCAAGACTGACTGGATTTGTTCCTAATTTGAGTAATGACAAATTCTTTATTCGGCGGTTCATCCACAAATAGAAACGAATTTTTAAATGCAAAGAAATAAAATCTCTTTTCGTATATACATAATAAAGGTGGACAGTAATAAATGATGACAAAGTTGCAATCTTTAATGGAATGAGGAGCACATTCCAAGATGATTGCAATTTGCATGATTGATCCCGCTCTCGCTGCCAACTTGTAATATTTTTGTCATAATATTATTTCAAAGAACAATGACAATTACGTATAAAGAACTACTGTAGGACAATGACGTTGAGTCTTGAGTGTCTCAAAGACACGAAAATTCTTTCAAAATCGAATTAGGAAAATAAGAGTCGGAAACACTTTTGCGCTTTGTAGTAATGGTGTGGTATGGGTATTATATTATGTGAATTATTGGACTACTATTAATGATGTTTTCCGCGATTTTAGTTTAAGAAGGTTATTTGTTATGCTTGTCATCAAAAATGGTCCTCTTGTTTACAACAGTTTATTCTAAAAAGATTGACCAAATAAAACAAAGGCTTTATCTATGTATATCTATCTAATTTCAAACAGTGTCTACACGTAGTTTTACTACAATTTATTCGTGAAAGGAACAGATTTCTATAATTTTGTATTTTCCTTTGGTTTACATTATCGCAACAATATACTTGTATGCCAATTGACATAAAGTCTCAATTGTGTCAGAATTGCTTTAAAGCAGAGTATGCAACGTCATAAAACTGTCCAGTTTTCAAAAAATATATTTATTTTCACGAAAACTTTTACTTGCCATTTTGCCATATTTTGATAATGTTGCATGGTTATGACTTTCACATTTTCACCGGAACTTTTACTCGTTAGTGAAAATGAAAGAAAGATAGAGAATATACTCACGATATTAAATTTATACTTGAAACTTTCGCAAAATCTAATGCCATCTCTAATGTCAAATAATTTTTATTTTGGTCGTGTCATTTTGTGAATTTTTTCAATCAGAACTGTCGAGATATTAGGGTTTTTTTTTTCAAGCATCTTGGAAGACAGCTTCGAATAGTTAATGATGAAATTCTTGGCAACCTAAAAAATTGTAATGCAATTGACGCGCCTGTTGTGATCTAGGTGTGTCTTGTGTCACTTGTGTGTGTTTTTGAATTCGAAACTTATAAAACTTAACATTTTTTATTATTAGACCGAACAAAATGCACAATTCATGAGCGGAGATAACGATATTGAATCTGACACGGACGCCGAAGTTCAGATTGAAGTTGCGGATCCGGAAAGTTCGGAGACTTTCACCAGACAAAGGTCATCCCCGGTGTTGACAATTAGTGTAGATGCTCCTGGCACTAAAACCGGTAATGGGTCAACCAACGAGAGTACAGCAGTCGCAAATATCTACGAAGACACGCTTGACGCGAACTACCTTGGAGGCAACAGCACGACAAACACAACAACAGCGAAACCGCCGGTCAATATCACCGTTACTTGTATTCAAAGAGACCTTCCAGTCTACGAGAATGGCAGTTTTATTCAACCAGTTGTTGAAGTAATCAATCAAATTATTTTAAATCGAAGAGTTCCCATAAGTAAATCCTGTCTATTTTCAATTTGTACTGGAAAATGTTGAGAAAGTTCTTGACTTGAACCATGTCAGTGAATACTAAGACGCAACGGAGTTGGTCGAGGAGGTCACAGTCTCACAGTTTGACATTTCTGGGACTCCGGAGTTTGTTTTTTTTTTTTAAACCAAATTTTTTATTCAGTCTCCGTTTTCCATCGAAAGTTGCCCTAAGACACAGAATACAATTACATTTTGTTATAGAATAACTCCAACAACTTGAACTTCCAAAAAGCCCCTACTTAAAATGTAAACATTTCGAACAGAATTTAACAAAATTCAAAGTATTTCTTTTTATCTAATGTTTGACTTTGACATAAATCTCAGTCTGTTCTATTTTATTCTAATATCTTAGATTTTTTTATCTCTGTGTGTATCATCTACTGTAAATGTTAAGCAGTGACCTTCAATCCAATACTAAACCAATTCCCGTTATGTCTCATCAGTAGAACGTGTTCTACTGATATTGACCCGAATCGCACTGGATTGGGATTTTCTTTCGGAATTGGTGCGGTATTCTTTACAGATTTGGATTCTTTTAGATTGTGAATACAACGATTCTTCATGGAGACGTTCTGTGGATAAACACTACGATAAAGACCAGGAGTACTCCGAGCAATTGTTCCATTGTCCTTTTCTACGCTCATTGGTGTCGCTTTTCGGCTAAAGCAGCTCCACATTTCAATGCGTTGGCCAGGGCGTTCCCACAATTGCGTGTGACTGCGATTGATTCTACAGTGCATTCTTCAGTCAACTCTTTTTTCGGGATTTTATCTGTCCCAACAATTCTCTTATTTCACAACGGAAAAACTGTGGCAAAGTTTAATGATACTTCGCTCACGCTCAACAAATTCGCTGAATTTATTCATGTGTTCACAGGTAATTTATGTCCACTTTTCCCTTATTCCATGCAACCCTTGTGGAATGTTATAGGGCTTTATGCGATGCCTCGTCGAATTCGACTCAAATTTTACATAGAGAAACTGTTGACCTCAGGATTGAATTTCTGGAGACCTTAGCCTGAAAAATGAACTATGGTAGCCAAACATGTTCGCCCTCATCCAGATTACACAAGAGCACGTCTCAATGAACCCTCTTTCTTTTCTTGGCAGATACAACTTTGTTTCAACCCAGGTTGACGTTGACCCTAAAATTAAAACTTTGTTCGTGAAATGAATAGTTGACTCGCAAAATCCGAGCTGAGTCATAAAGCCGACAAGAGAAGAAGAGTCATGTTTTTATCCGATTAAATTAATAAAACTTAAATTTTTTGGTTTGTTTGTCTAGACCTCAGGAGCGATGAAAATATAACCGTGACTTCTCAAGATTTTAGGGGACCACTCTCGTCCGTTCCATCAGAAATACAAGATATTTGGCTGTACATTGCCTGGATATTCATTATCGCGTGTTTTGTCCATTATGCCTCAAAATCAACGCTTTGGAGAAAAGTGAGTGACCTTGTCCGAACAACTTGGAGAGAAGCAGAGGCTCAACATGAGCACACAGACTGAATATTTTATAATCTACTGAAGGATTTTGAACGTGTTGTCTTAATGAATTCTTCATAAATAGTCTTCACGGTTT
The DNA here is from genome assembly GCA_034698945.1 of Protaphorura quadriocellata. Lineage (NCBI taxonomy): Eukaryota > Metazoa > Arthropoda > Collembola > Poduromorpha > Onychiuridae > Protaphorura > Protaphorura quadriocellata. The sequence goes on along the minus strand of JAQGCA010000034.1, from coordinate 57,730 downwards.
GCCTGTTCTATTGGTTTTCTTGTCTCACAACGAGTACCGGTGTACGTTTATGTTTAAATAGTAAACATATGAGTGTTTGATTTGCAATTATGTCGTATGATTGATTACATTAGATATGAAATATTAACGAGTTAGTAGATTCTTGAATTGCATTATCGAGTTTCATTGCATTTGCCTCGAGAACTGTCATGTAACTATTGAGCTAGAATTTTGAGGAGGAGATAAATAACTTTTAGTTCCACTGCAAATATTATGAAAATCATTTGTACACTGATGCCGAATTATATATGAAATACATAGTAGCACTCATCGTCAGATATTATTACTGCAGTCGTGCAATTATGTAGTGCTGAATATATAAACATTAAAACTTCAAAAAATTTGAATTTAAAAACGTTTGAACAAAAATTCAGAATTATGCTTCGTTTTAATTTCTACCGATTCCTTTTGGTGTTTCCGATTTCACATAATTTATTAGGTTCTGTCCTACCTACCGAGATTTCGAACTCTCTTAACCTCGACCGAACAATTACAAAGTTAAAAATTATATCATCCTTGTGTTTGAAAAGGAAGAGGTCAGGTTGTGCACACAAAAAGCTGGCATATTATAGTACATATGTGTTGAAATCGTTTACCGCATTTATTTATTTTTCAGTATTCGTACTGTAGTGATCAGATCCAAATCCCAAATTGGGTCTCACGACTCACAATTTGATCTCTGAAAATGAAGTTGACATTATTCTAATTCCAGACACTCCTCCTTCCCAGCAGTCGAAACTTGTTGTAGATCATATGATAAAGAGAGTCCATTTTGTCGCCGCACAATTACTTGGACGATGTAAATTGTTACCGGTTGAAGCCCAACTAATTTTTGCCGAAGAAGTTTCCTGTTAAAATGAAAAATCAATATTTTCTATTAGAATTCACAATTCCTCGTCCTTAGCAGAGCAGAAAGTGAAAGTTTTCTCCTCCACTTTTCGACTTTCACCTTTTGACTTTCCCTTTATGCTAGCGTATATAATCTATTGGAGCTCTTCTCTTATTTGGTTATTGTCAGTCATTATAGTTTAGCTACTCATCAGAATTACTCAGAATCCAAGTCTCTTCAGGTCGTAATCCGAAACTGACCTAATGGTAACCCGTCCAATTTTCACGTGTGTATGATTGTATAAATACAGCACAGAGTCTTTTCTCATACACAACTTATTCACCTCCAGTATTCTGATTGAGGGGTTCGTTCCCCGCGTCAACACGTACCTCTTAAGCGGTTATTCCTTAACAAAGATGAAATAAATTGAGGCGTTGTGAACTGCAAATTGACAGGGATTTATTTTGCGGGAGCTATTGCAGACTAGTATTGCCGATTTCTTGCATATAGAATTCCCGCCATAGCGAAGTTTTGGTTTGTCGGACTAGCCTATAACTATAAGGGAATTGTCATACGTCATTTTGAGATCGAGCTGATTAGTTAGTTAATTTCTCAATCAATCCAGCTGATTTTGTATAATAGGAGCAAGTAAATTACTTACTCATCTACACCTGTAGTTCGTTGCAGACAAAAGGAGTGTGTAATAAACCGATCAAGTTTCAAACTCCTCTCTAAATCGCATTGAATTGGTTCCTTAAAATTGAACGTCCGGAAGCGACTTTCTTTTTTCAGGTAAACGCAATACTCACTGTCCTCACCACCCGGGGATGACCACCATTCAATTGTAACAGAATCGCAAGTCCGCTGACTGGTATCCTCGATGACTTTTTTAATAGCTAACAAAAATGTGAAAAAACAAATATTTAATTGATTTCACCTTGTACATGGAATGAACATATGGAATGAGTGTTAACGAGGTGACCAAGACTTTTCAAATTCCGAGGAATTCTTTAGTTTTTGAATTCAGCAATCATTTGAATTTGTAGTAAAATATTTTTACTTCTATCATCCAAAATATGTTTGTTCTTTATTGTATTACTTGCTCGAAAAGGTCTGCACATTACATAATATAAGCACTGCATGGTACATTCATTGCCTTGCATTACAATCCAGCAGACGGGATGTGCACAAACGATCTTACGATAAAATTGAGTGATAAGGTACCAATGGAAAAAGTCTACCCTCGCAGTTTTGCACAGTCGATGGAACTTTCTGTTGTATTGCATGGTATGACATAAAATGTGTATACCGTAAATGGCCTATTAGAACGCTGGCGCCGAATACAGCGGGCTCAAATTAAACGCGGGTATTTCTCCAGCTTTCTGCATGTATCCTAATGGAGAAAGTGGTGAAAGTCTTTCAACTCTGAAGCCAACTGAATGGAAAGAACGCCGGTGCTTTATTAGGTCATTTACTGTAATAAGTCTCTCATCGCTTGTTAAACGCAGTAATAGTGTCACGCGGCTCTATACAAATTATAAAGATGTACTTCTCTATGTCACTCTTTCAGAGGAAATGGTCATCCGAGCGTATACAGAATACTTCTTACCTGGTAAATTCGGGAGTGGAAATCGTTTGTTCTTTTTGCTAACTAGAAATTCCGCTTTCCGAGCCAGGGGAATGTGAGACCTGTTGCAGTCTTCTCTGAGAACTTGTGAAATCTGAATGGTGTAGTTTCCTGGGCTTGGGCCAATAATTTTGATGACATCCAGATTTATAACTTCCTGGGACTGGTAGACACAACGGTTGGAGTTGAAAATTTGATAAGTGATTGGACCACCGCCGCAAGGCATTGCGTACATTGTCAAATCTGTGCAAGGTTTGCTCAAGTTGAATTTAAGGATTGTTTTCGTACCAGCTTCAATGTCTGCACATTTTCCAGGCAGACTAACTCTAATTGCTTTGGAGTCTCTCAGAATATTCTCGCCCGTACTCTTTGAATTAAAAATAAAGCTGGGGTTTCAAATCAACCCTTTAATAAAATGTAATTATTACAAGAACATTTATTTTTCTGGTGAAATGAGAAAATGATTCAAATCAAGCATTCTGCACAAATAACACTGCTGCCGCCGTACCAGACTAAAGCAGTCTGATATGAGATGACGCTAAAAGTTCGAAACGACAAACTAGTGTTACTTCGTCATTTTTTTGAAAACAATATTGTTATTTCTAAATAAAGATCATGTGTTCCTTTTACTCTGAAGTTTCTACCAGTAGTTAATTTCAGAGAAATGTTTTTGGAAATCACCAAGTTTAATTAATTTTTAAAAGAAATCTGCAAACAATATATCCTGATCTAATAATTTTCTCGGCTACTCATATTCTAAAATCAGTCTGCAGATACCGACTTCAATTAAATAGTTTGTATTAGAGTTGCGGAAATTGGGACAAACCTTTCGGAGTTTATATTTGTAGGTCGTCCGAAGGTATGGATAACTCAAATTGGTCAATATGTTTTTGACAAAGACATTTATATAGTAGAGTTGTCCGTCTTGCAAATTATGTAAAATATAATTCCTTCTCTTCCTCTTTGCCAGACATCCGATAATAATGTCCTCTGATACTTTCTTCGGTTTAGTTTGTGACTTCCTCTCCGGATTATCTGCATCGTTCTCTACTACTCTCGTCGTTTCAAAATTATTTATTGTATTATTATTTGTCATCCTTTTGTTGTTCTTGTAATGTTTGTAGTAATAGTAAGGAAGATGCATTAAGTCAGGTGGAAGAACACCATATCTTTCTCCCTGAGCTCCACACAATGAGGAATAATCTTTCTTAGTATTCACAACAATACAATACTGAGTGATTTGAAGATTCATTGGACTTCGTTCCCATCTGATTGAAACACGTCTACCACGGAGTTTCTTCACAGAAATTATACCTCGTCTTTTAACAGAAATAAAACCGTAAGTAGAACTCCGTTCATTCGCCCCATCTTGAATTTGTGGAAACACTGATGATGCTGGGACTCCTATTACACTGTCAAATGGAGCGGTTGTAACGTAGAAGTGAACATAAGTGTCACCATGAACAGGTCGAATTTCCAAAATATAGAATCCTGGGTTAACACTTGTTTCGTTATACTCAACTGTCAAATCCGTTCGGAATGTTTTTAACGGACGGCTTCTCTTCAATAGAAACTTCGGATTTGTATCTGAAATATAAATTAACACCCTCATCCATCGTTCTCGTGTAAAATTCATAATCTGTAATACCTTCTCCACTCGCAAAAACTTAACTAGTTAAAATAAATATGCATTGGGAACTCCGGAGTGGGTTGCCAAATACAGGACTTTTTCTCTTTCGCCTATCGCCGAAGACATGGGGGAAAATGTCCCTGAGACCCCCCCCCCCCCCCGTGAAAGTCGAAAAATCAAGTTTTAAATTACATGCTGTTTCCGGCGTTTCGCATTTCACGTCGGTGTGAGAGGTATGCATTACAGTAAATTTAAAAAAATTCAAATTTTTTCATTCCGTCAAAATTTTGATTGGATATAACCAGAGAACTTAGGAAACACAAAATCCTGGCGGAATAAAAATTTTGAATCTTTTCAAAATTTTCTGTTTTTCTGTTATGTACCTAATGGTATCTCTCAACATTGACGTGAAAATGAAAAACGCCGGAAAGTGAGTGATTTAAATCTTGATTTTTTGACTTTCACGGGGCCGACCTTAGAAACTTTTTTGACAAACTTTTCGGAGATAGGCGAAAAAAAGTATTTTAATCGTGCACCAGAATTTTGACGGAAACCCACGCAGGGAATGCCAATGCATTAAGAAAATTGGGTGCTGGTTCTAAATCCTGGTACCCATGTGATAACTTTCCCTTGTAAGTCTTTCCTGCAGGCCCGAACCAAATCTTTATTAGAAATCTAAAATCAGTGCTTGTTTCAAAATAATAATATAAGAATCAAGCCATTGGTTCTATGTCTCATACCTAGTGCTTTATTAGTGAGTCGTACCGTTAAATTGTAGATACTTGATACTCCAGTACAGAATGGATGTACACGGCGTCACTGTAAAAGAAACCCAGCTTCCTCTTTTCTTGTTATTCAGAAAGACAAACCTGCGATCAGCATCAAACAAATTTTATATTTTCGTACACGAAAACTGTTTTGACCACATTTCTGACACGGTTTTCAAAACCTTATCAGACCGCATAATTAGATATACTGTTTAATGAAATTGGGTCATATTTAACTTCACGCTTCCGAAACTAGTATTCTGCTGATGATTTCCTAAACATTAATAAGCTTTCACCATTTAAGGAAACGTACTCCTTGGAGGCACATCGCATGGACCAGATTAGTTCCAACTTTCATTGGAATTTAATGGAACTCAACTCCGGCCTTGTAGTGGGGGTACTTGTTCGGGACAGAAGTTTAAATCAGGACTAATTAGAAACAGTATAAGTAATATTTTGTGGTGTACTTCGTCTACAATGACGCCTCAACTGTATGATGTTGCGAGATTTGACAGGTTAACCCAACAAAATTAGCAAGATCGAGATCATTAGTGCAGATTTACCAGATCTCGAGAGATTAAAGGCCTCGTAACCTAAAGAAGGCCTTACATAATAGTTGAAATGTCCACTCAAAGACAGTCTTCTATTCTCCTATGTACCTTCGGAATATTACAAAGATGGCTTTTAACCCATTTTCCGAATTCTGTTCTCTGCAGAATTTTTAATACTGCGGAAAATATAATCCGGAAAATGTAAAAATATATCATCCCAACCGAAAGATAGACATGCTGACATTTCTTACGTCGATACAAATCTAACACTGTTTTGGACTAGTTCTGACGGTATGAGTACGTAGTTGGTAGATAAAGTTGATTTTTCCTGATTTTTCTTGCATTAACACATATTTAAAATATAGTACTAGACGGACAGGCAGAATTTGGCTGTTATAATTCAATGCATGGATTTAATTTCTGTCTGATTTCTTCAAATATTTCAAGTAAATTCTAACGTTCTATGTCTAATTTGTGGAAGACATTCTTAAGAGTAATAAAGACAAAGTGAAAACGTAACCTTCCGAGTACACCGTGACTTAAGAATACGGAATTCATACGTCCATCCGAAATTATGCCAGTAGTGGCCAATCCTGCAGCCAATTCTTTCTCCCATTCCACATCCCACTGCCATTGCCAGTCCAAATTCTCCGATTGAATATTTGAAGTATTTTGATTTCTTGAACTATAATTTTTATTTTGCTCTAAACTTTCAACATCACTCGTAACATTATCATTACTACCACTTGTCACTGTTGTGTCTGTTCTTTGATTTCTATTGTCATCAGAAGAGTTATTCTGAGGTACAGATAGTTCTATTGTTCTCAGTGTAGTATCATCTCCAACCCATGTCGTCGTATTGCTATTTGTTTCTTTCTTCAGAGGAATTACCACATTTACATCGCTTTCTCTGTCGTCTCGGATTCCGTCAACCACGAAAAATGATAATGATGAGAACAAGAGGAAGAGAACTAAGAACAATGACATTCGGGAGAAATGAAGGACGGTTGATGATGAAGAATTCACTGACTGCCACCACCACAACCACGACATTTCATGCATCTTAACTTGTCCTTAATTTTCTTACACTTGACTTGACAGAGTAAAACTCTTCTCTCCTTGTTTATGATTATAAATTATTTGAAGGGTGATATTTTATGTATGTATTTTATGTGTGTTATATGGAGTTCTTAGAACTGGAAGAAATACTACACCACCGCAACACCAACTCTTCCACTCCCATTCATTATTATTTCAACCGTAAGCTGAACCTCTCCAGGTGCTAATTAACATTCGCTTGTAGAAGATAAAGAAAATTGTTTGGTGGCCCGTCTTGCCTCACATTCTATCATGTACCGTCCTTAGACCGCAGGGGTACTCACGAAATTGATTTCGGAACAAAAATGGGTACACCAGTTAAGAATCATTTTATTTTTAAACATATTGAACACAACTTACAGTAAATTTACAAGTAGAATTGATGCTCCTAATTACGAAGAAACACAAATTTTACACCATACAGGTTAATAATCCAACATTATTTCGAACCATTCCAAATTCGTCGAAGATATTTTGTCCACTCTTCCGAAACATTTGATTTGTACGTCAGGGGGAGTGCAAGTTAATTGTGTAGAAATACGAACTTCAGTTATTCTGCTGTCAATTCTACTCCAACTACTGAATAAAAGGTCGGAATGAAGCTTTCACTTTTTGGTCAAAAGTTTATAACTCGTCTACATGGAACACCTTTTGGATATATAATTTGATTAGGAAAACAGAACACGTATCCAGATCACGAGTACGAAATTGTGATAGAGAAACGTATATTTCCCAGTACGACCAATATGTATTGTATGTTAGTATAATTGGGTTAGGGACAATGGCAAAACAAAAATTTTGGAATTTGGAAGATGAATTTGATTTTTTTTAACAAACTCGTTATATTCTTGAAGAGAAAATTTGTACTGACGAATCGTGAATGTTTTCAACTTGATCTGAGTTCTTGATCCGACCTCAATTCTAGGTTTTTGGATAATCGACCGGTGGAGTTTGTTTTTTGTCAGGCTAGTTTTTAGTACTGCACTGGTCAAGTTTATCTAGTTAGCGACACATGCATATTACCAAGTTGTGAAAATTCACTCACCCAGTACAGTCAAAGCACTTGACGCCTGAACTAAACTTCGTCAGCATTTCTCACTCACTTAGTCCAATTTAGAATTCAATAAACTAAACAGAGGAATCCTAGAAACTTAATTCATACTTCAAAATAATTACGTAAAATAGCAGAGTACTTGTAAGCAGGATGGTAAAAATAATTTGAAGATATTAAAATATTCAATAAATATGGACAGACGGTTTATACAATAGTAAACAAACGCTTTGAAAGACTGACGAAAAACTAGTAAGTGGTGCGTACTATTCATACAATGGGATAAGATTGAAACCACTTATCGCTGGCGTCAAAAGCAAACTCGGTAAAGATGCCTCAGGAATAAATAAGAAAGACAAGGCAAGACAGATGAGTTCAAAAATGCATGATTTCGAGGTAACTTGTGTTAACGAATAAAAACAGACAAGCAACAACATTTGTATTCCAACATGCATGTTTCCTTATTATGGTGCCGGCGTGAACGACTGTTGACCGGTATGAATATGCGGGTTGGATTGAGAATCAGCCGGTAACCAAGATAGTTGTGGGCAATTCTCATTTTTTTAAAAAAGTGTTTCCTTCCTGGAGAACAGAAAGTAAGAAGAAAATTTTTACCGACTCGTGAGTACGAATGATTGTCTTTATCTATACCCGCCTTATATGAAAAAACGAAAAGGAAATGAAGATTATATTGATAGCATCCGAACGATGCGTCTACTTTTTTACATTACACATTGGAGCGAAAAAACTTATACCATAGTGAAGTGATAAGAGCGGCTTGTGCAGTCATAACAGACTGATCTGAAATCTAAAATACTGTATTCTAAGTATCAATTTCTTCCTCTTGATCACATTTCATTTTGATCATTCTGTCAATAAATAAATCGTATCTTCTGGCCAGACGACATTATAGTCATTTGATCCTGTGTTAATTTTTGTTGTAAATCCGAGTGCACGTTGAATACGTCGTTAGTTCAACCATTTCTATTGCATAATATACTTTTCAACCCACATTTGCATTTCTAGTGTGCTTACGCTCTCATCTTTATCATGTGCCTTTGAGCGAAAAATTATGGAATAATATTGGTGGCATGAAATTATTGGCAATAAATTCTTGACACGCACGATTTAAAGTAAGCGTTGATGCATAAATGGGTGAGGCTGCCGTCCTTCCAAATCGACAGCCACTGACTGCTCAATCAATTTAATTTCAGTGATCTCATAATCATTTAATCTCCATCACATCACACACATACGTGTGGGAAGACCTCCAATAATTGGTAGTATTCTAGTATAATTGTAGTGTTTTGGTACAGGGATATAGAATAGACTAGATAGACATACACTACAATGGTACGCATTAAAGAGATGTTTTTGTTGTTTCTACTACTGGGCTGACCTTCCATGATTCTTGATCAAATCCCATTTCTTATCAAAAATACGTAAATACTTAAACTAGCGAATTTCATTTAAAGTATTTTTATTGGTATTGTACTGGTTAGTTTAATTCGTTCATAAGCATGTGAATGTGTACTTTAGAATCAATGCTTTCCTCCTTTTAAGGAACGATCGGCCATTTCCACCCCCAGTGTAAAGTGGCTAAGATAAGCGGAAATATAAGGTAACCTCTTATACACGCAATAATCATAATTGTATTTAGAAAAATGAAGGCAGAAGTCTTGAAATGAATATCCATAGAGTGGTGATGTCGAAAATAAGGTTCACGAATTTTGTAGTACTTGCATATGTAGAAAGCTGAACAATAGGCTGTAACTTCTAACAACTTCACCGTTGTCAAACGAATTCCCTTTTGGAACAAATTGTCGATGTGATCAAAGAATCCTCCATCATCACCATCACCGAATAAGAAACAAGTAAAGAGGGATAGGATGGCCAAAACGACAAAAATTGGGATTGGATACTCATTCGACTTGGTCGTGTCAATGTCAGGCAAGAAACATAAGATAACGGTGAAACAAATAGTTGGTGGAATAGAATATCCGATGGTTCGAACAATTTCATGAAGCTGTTGAGAAAGTTTTCCATTATTAATTTGTGTCCAAGGGGTCGATAGAATACTTGTTTTAATATGACTAAGAATTAACATACTATTGCGACTGCACTCATTTCTGAAGGATGCTAAGCGATTCCCTGCCACGACCGGTTGGATTTTTAATTTATATTTGACTTTAAATTTTTGTAAATTAATTTTTTAAATTTCGAATCACACGATGATTCATTCATTTCATAAAAGGAATGTAGAACTTCGAATATTATGTTTATTAAAATCAACGGGAGCCATTAGTGACTTGAATTCTACCTAGAAGGATTTCCTTGAGTTCTGTAAATCTGGGAGCCGAATTGCTAACTTGATTTAAAAGAAGCAGATTCGACTGTAAAATTTATATGTTTGCCAAGAGCCAGATAATGCAAATCATGGTTGACCGTTTGCATCGACGCATCAATTACCCTCAGTAGAGTCGAAAGATGTGCATTGTATAACTGGGTGTCCTCTTTTCTTGAGAATTAATAGACTTGAGTGACCAGAGTAAATAAGATTTATTTTTATTATCCACACAAGTATCATTGTTCAAAGCGGTATACTGATATGTGGTACAAGGACCGGGCGGAGGCCTTCACATCAAAACTGTGCAATAAGAATGGAACAGACCAGTTGGAATCATCCTCAAAGAACTCAACTTTGGAACAATTATTACTTTTCCAAATTTGTTTTTGCTTGCTTACACACAGAAAAACAAATCGTAAGCATGAAGTTATGAATATGAGTACAACATTCAATGAAATAGAATTTGTTTAGTTTAATACTCCGAGGAATACTGAGCTGCAATAAAAATCAACGTCAGCTATACAGAATAATTTCGTAAAGTACATACTACTACATGGTACAAGCCTGTTCTAAGTAAGGAATAGAAAGGAATTGTACTGCTCCCATTTAATTTGGGCAGAATTCGGACAATAACACTTCAGTTTTAATCGATTTGCATTTGAAGAGAGAACGTTATAATTTTCAGTTCTGTTTATGGAGAAAGTTTTGTTCCTAATAAAGCTATGGAACCTGTAAAAGGTAGAAACTGTGAGACCTACACCAAGAAACTAGTGACAATAAAATCCCTGAGGAGCTTAGGAAAGGATACGAATTTGACACTTTTGATTTCTCCAAATTTCTTTTTGTCCGTAAATTATTATCACTTTCGTTGGGAAAGGATTTTGTGAAATTCTAATCCACACGCGTTTGTTTTAGGAGTGTAAGTTATAATATGGCGTGGTATTAATTAATATTGGTTAGTACAAATGCTCTTGGTGTGGTATGTCAAGAATTTGATTCTGTTGATCGTAAGAGAATGTGTTGGTTCGGAACACCGTAGAGTTGATTTGTTTATGATATTCGTTTCCTAAAGATGATGCATCCGGACTCTCGCATTTCCAATGTAATTAAATACAAGAAACCGAGGAATTCCGGCATAATTGAATGTGTGCGTTAGTTTATGTTTTCTTGAATTCCAATCTCTAGATTCCAACGTGGAGATACTCCCATTAATACGCGCACTCGGCCTACATATTTTCCCTATTGTTTAACATATCCCGACAAGCTCTCACAAAGTCACTTATTTTTATAGAGGACCATGTTAGCAATCTTCGGATTTTTGTCTTTATTGAGACTTTGATTAAGGTTTGGTGGTTACAATATTTGTCACCTCCGATACTAAAATTCACTGGTTAAAATTTCAAGAATTTTTGGAGCGTACCTTTTGCAGTGCCGGGTAATGATAAAAGAAAAAATTGCAAATGTCAAAAGAATTTGGTCCTTTGCATTGATATGACATTGTAGGTGGGAAACAAAACTTATTTATTCCTAGATGAAATACTTCACAAAACCTTGAATTCACTGACAAATAAAAGTTTTCATCTGTCCTCTCATGCCTGTCATGAGATGAATAGTCATATAGTCGTCCCTAGAGGATAAGACACGACCCACCTATACCTATGGAAAGCCATATCCACCGGTGGAGTACATTCTTTTAACTGGACTATTGTCTGTGTTTAATGGATTACCTTTAAGGCTTTGTCAATAAAAGTGTGCTATTTCTAATACAAAGGAAGATATTGATATATAGGAAGAAGAAAATATACAAAGATATTTCAAAGTAACTGCTAACTTCGACCAACTTTGACTTGCGAGATACAAAATAATATAGCTTCTAGAGTTTTACGCTGTTCAGGTTATCACAACTTGTGTTTTTCTCAAAATGTTTTGAATGGACGGTTTATAATTTGTGGAATTATCAATATTTTTTCGGTTAGCGGTAATCGGTAAGAGAAGTCCTTAAAATGTTAGCAGGTATTGGGAAGTTAATTGAATTCTCGTAACGTGTTTTTGGATAGTTTCGAAGTTTTAATTTAAGAAAAAACAAAAGATAAACTCAGCCAATTTTACCGGAATTTTCTAAACGTGTTCTCCATTGGCTACGTATTGCAATTGCAACTGTTACAGCTATTTATATTTCGTGTAGTGCACACAAAAGTGACTCGTTCATTATTCAATATGTCATCATATACTAGTTATCAAACATGGTCCTCTTATTTGCAACAGTTTAGTTTGAAAATGCTGACTTCATCTATCTGTCTATCTATCGTGGAGAGAGCAGTAACACTTTGGCGACTAAACTACAAACCGCCTAGTTTAAGTTACAAGTGGTACTGGGACAAGGGATAGATGAAACGCAATTCCACATTTCCGCATTCGTATGTTAGATGAATACCGGACAGTAGAAGAAGGGTTAGGTTGGGAAAGGGGTATTACGAGAGTAAATTATGAAAGATATGATGAGATTGAGGAAGACGGAGAGAAATGAATGTTGGTGAAATGAATTTGAATGGTTGTGGTTAAAAGAGTGACTATCTGAGGGGAGGAATCTAATCGACATAACTACACTCTCAAGAGCCATATAATGTCCATCTCGATTTCCAATCTGGAAAGGCATCCGGGCATTGTGTTTTCTCTTCCTACCCACTTTCTCCATGTCCTTTCCCACCAGAGTTCCTTCGTCTGAATGTGTACCCATGTTTCGGGGTAAAATCATATATTGCATTGAAGACATTCCATACTCTCTGCATTGGGATGGGTTCCCATTGCATTGTTTCACACTCACAACCTCGCCCAGAATTATCATTTATCCTTGTCATTTAGACGGTCTCTCCTTAATTGGGCCTTGGGAGCACAAAACGTGTCCGGGATTCATAATAACTTCATCTTTCCAACACACTCAACCCAACCAACCCAAACTGTTAGTTCTACGTTCTATGCATGTAGTAAGGAAATTCGTCAGAATTCCCACTCTGCATATGAAGTATAGATATAGTTAATCGTCAAAAATGACAAACTTGCACGGACTCTCTGCCGTCAGCTCATGTAGCAAGTCATTCTATGACCCACCCTTTCTCTGCTTCTTAAATTTTAACTAAGTGACATGGCGGATGTATGCATATTTAGTCGAGCGAATTAATAATCGTCTAGTTTTCCCAGCTTTCTTTAAGCCGTCGTATTCAAGTCTTTCTCGTTGCCTTGCATTAGAACACTTCATATTGACTTTTACCGCCGAAATTCATTGGAATTCACGTTCTTTTTAAATATTCTGAAAAGTTTCTAAAAATGGGAGTGTAATTAAACCTGGAATTCATTTCCCTTGAAGGCACTGTTCCTGAGTCAGTGTCAGATGTCAGTCCATCGTGCCATAGTGGCAACCTTTGCTCCTCAACATTCGGTTAAGAAACGGACATTTGTGAGGGTTGTTTTCTTTTGACTACGGCTACACTTCATGGGCCAAATAAAAAGTTAACCCATTAATGATGTATATTAATACTACTTGACTTTGACTATTGACATCAATTAGTGGTCACATTCATGAATCGTCAGGTCTAATACTGGCGATTCGTGAAATGATACTTTTAAAATGTACTGTCCGAATTGAGATTTTTTAAGAATAAGATTCTTCTGAGTGATTGCAATTTGTAACCTAAACCTGCAACTCATCCAAAGTTTCTTAAGCAAATGAATACCGTAAACATATTATAAGAATTGGTGGACGGACCCTGGAATTTAAGTTTTCGCCCTGACGAAGAACTTTCGTTGAGGTCATACCCCAAATAGTTTAACCGTATAACCACTAGAAATACATTGGCCAAGTACACCTTGTGAGTTGTGACTTTACGGATTCCTATGACCTCAAAAAGTGCATTAGGCTCCTGGATTATGATGGCTAAACGGTTACCGGGTAGAATTTTCACAAAAAGTTATTCCGGTGGTTACAAAGTCTCAAAAATTATGCAAATTCTGACTAATGCCTAATTCTTATAGGATGTCTGTGGTATTTTTTGTTCGAAGCCTTTTCGGAGAATTAGCTTTATACCCTTGAAACTACATTTTAGTGTACGAGGATTTCTAATTCGAAGAAATAATTTATAAAATTGTTTTTGTCATTTTTCGTAATTTTATTTTATTCAAACTAATCACATTACTTACTTTACAAATTTTAGATATTAGCCTAATTGAACAGCTATACATCCCTGAATCTAATATCTCTATACAAACATATACTTTTATGATTGGAGAACATTTTTTAGAATTGGTTATAACACTTAGGTTAAATTAATGAGTGAGTAGCCACATGGGGCTAGAATGTCTTTCATTTACTACCTCATGTGTAATTTATTTCCTCACACTACTGTGTATTAAGTCTAAACATCACATGTTAGTTTGTGAACAAATTTAGTGATTTGTTACAAAAATTACTACCTTGGAGAAGTGTCTGGCTTTTTATGTGTGTGCATGCTCATTTGAGTTTATTTTACAAGTTTGGTATTAGCACATAAGTCCTTGTACCTCCAAACTATAATTTTATTACAGTGCATCGCATTGCTACACCACCTTCGTATACGAACATTCACATAATTTGATTACATTTTGTTCAGGTTTCTGAGATTTATTGTATTCTATTCTACTCTATGAACAAATATAATATCGTTTAAAGACAACCACAGGGGTCAATCCGTATACACATACACATAATCTAAATAATGTCCCTTCTTATGGTTATTTGGAACGTATTGCCGAGATCTGTAAGGTTAAAATTCGTATACATTGGTTACATTATTCACTTGAGTTATAATCTTAATATGATTAGTTTCAACATTTAACGCTATACTACAGAGGTAGTGTATGTATTGTATAGCTTAACTCGAAACATACATATCGTGTACAAATATTTATTTATATTGATAATACCCGATTCGTCAATTGTCATAAGTTAGTTTCTCCTTCAGAGTCCAAAGAAAGTAGATTATCAATTACATCGGGAGAAGCCCAATACTTTCTCCGGAAATTCTCGCTCGCATATGAACCTCGTAGACTTTTTCAAAATACTTTATCTCAGAACTCCAAATTTGTCGGAATTCAACTTGATTACAAATGATCACTACAAACCATTATTATCAGACTCCCATATACAAAATTTTACTAGCTTCCCTGAAATACTTGCACAAATCAAATTGTCAGACTCCCAAAATTGAAAGTATAATATATCGACTCCAATTATGTCTGTGACCCAAAACTGCCAATCCACCATATAAAATAATCACAAAATTCTTTCACCTTCATTCTTAGGTACTTTTACCTCGACATGGATGTTGGTTTTAAAATTAAAATCCAGACTTGGTCTTGGATCTTTCCCGATTTTCCAGTGTTTCCTTAGCACAGAATTGCGGCCACATATAAAGAATGCAAATAGTAGGGTGCACATACATGTGCCTAGGTTCTTTCTCCTGCTTTCCCTCGTGTGACAAACTTCCACAGACCTCGATTCAAGTTGATGAGAAAATATCGAGTTTAGAAGGGAACATGTTACACATACATAGACAGTAGGCTACTGTGAAATTATTCTTACGTACGTAGGTTCCATATATGTGTGCAATGCACGTATGTAGTAATCTGGATGTCTAGTTCTGAGAAGGATGTGAATGTGGTGCTTAGAAAGTGGAGGGTGGAAGTAAACCAAGAGCTCATTTCCATTGTTTCACTCTCACTCCACTCCCTTCCGTCTCATAATGAGCGTGGAGCTCTATGCAAATTTTTTTGACTGACGCTAAGAGAGAAAGAGAAAAGGAGAGAAATGAAAAGGAAAGGAAAGACGACTTCTCCTAACTTCGTCTGTCTTTCACTTTCTTCCATTCCATCCATCCATATTATACACAACACACACACGTGGGATCTTCAGGTTCTGCTAATACAGGGTGATCCAAAATTGGGAACAACACCAATGACCAGGAATTCTATCGTTTGGCCAGAACTGCCTTCGCGAGCTGCTAAGGAAAGGCCGGTCAGGACTTGAAAAGTTGGCCAAGGAACTGATTTAATGGATTACTGAGTGACGTTTGTTTGCTAATATATTTGAATTTAATTTGGGCGATTATCTTGTCCGATATCCCACAGAATTTTGAGTTATGGGAGTTGTCAAATCTGGTAATTGTATTTTATAATCAAAGATTAAACCAGCAAAATCCGTAGCAAAAAAATCGTAGTATGTGCATTGGAATTTATATATTTAATTGAGTACTTACCAATAAAGGTTAATTCATAGTAACTGATTTCTCACCGTAACATCGTTTTTTGTGACCTACCTTGTTAAGAACCCTCCCTCAATACCATTGCAAGGTTTGTGAAATTTTTGACAATAGACTTCTTTCCCATTCCCAAGTGCATAAACCCCTTTTGGTGATGATTTTGAATTGTAAATTTACAAATGCGTAATAAATACTTAAAATCACGTAGTGCAAGTTACATGTAATTAAATAAAATAGAATTGCTAACATTATGTACTAAAGACTATTTAAATAAAGATTACAATTAATTTGACGTGGAAATAAGAGAAATTTACAGGTTAAAAATGTTTAAATTGGGAGAAACTACGAAAACATTGTCAGCTACCTAAGCTAATCCAGCAAGAGACCACATGTGCTTTACTTTCTCTTTGAGTCTCAGCTCGTGCATGTGCATACCGGATTTCCCCAGTCAACCGGCATGGCAGAGATTTAGCTGTCGTCTTTCATTTCAACCCTCAAATAGACTACGAATGTATTTTTATGTATAAAACCAGTCATTATAAAGCTTGTCTCATTTGCATATTCTCTCACCCTAACGAACTGGCATTCTATCTTGCTCGAGAATCATTGATCTTATGATTCAGCAGTGCGTAGCAGGAATTAAAATATATTTTATTTTCTAAAATAGTATCCACAAAATTACTGATAGAATTATGTTTCTTCAAACAAAATAGACAACGTTGAACTGAAAGAGTTTGAAACAGAAGTGAAGTGAAAGCATGATTTAAAAAATGTATATTATGCCATTCGAATAGTTAAACTGTTCAGGGTACAGAGCTAAGGCTAAAGGATTCCAGATTAAATTTCCCACAAATAAATAGAATTGCGAATGATGAAGTTGAATTAATTGTCTCGTCCGCTCGCATGCATGCATGCATGGATGAGTGAAGGGAATGACTACTAAATGTAAATACAGATT
This sequence comes from Protaphorura quadriocellata, assembly GCA_034698945.1. Lineage (NCBI taxonomy): Eukaryota > Metazoa > Arthropoda > Collembola > Poduromorpha > Onychiuridae > Protaphorura > Protaphorura quadriocellata. Next base: position 40,543 of record JAQGCA010000034.1, on the reverse strand, counting down.
TTGGATTTCTAATCCCTTCCTATGTTATTTGCTCGGCTAGCTAGTGTGAATCTCTTCCTATCTTTCCTTCCTTCCAATGAAAATTCGGGAGATTCTCAGTTCTCAGTGTGATTATCCTTTATAAACAAAACAGGCGGGGAGGCTTATACATTGAAGACCCCTGTGAAACTTATGAGATTGTCTATCATTCTATGCACTCACACTGACACACGAAGGTCCTTTTCCTTTGATTTCCGCCCTTTGCTCCGTCTACTCACTCACTCTCTCCCGTCTTCCTCCGAAGTAAGTAAAGTAAGTAAACGAGTATAGGCATCTGGGGTATGTTATGCAATCTAAATTCCAATTATGGAAAGATTTACGTTTGCCTAAGAGCATTTAATTTGGTCATGGAGTGTGAGCAGAGCAAGAGGCAAAGAACGTGAACCCCTTGCGTTGGTTCAACTATGAAATGAGACGAGTGGAATCTGTTTCAAGCTCTGTTGAGAAAGTGCACAGTCCACACCGCACTCAGTTCAACACACATGGTTGGACAAAGAGTCAAAAGCAAAGACAACTTAAAACCCGCCAACCAATTCCAATGTCCTGGACCTACCAGGATGGATGGATAACGGTAACGGAGTCTGGAGAAAGTCCTGGAGAAAGCGGCATGAAGAAAACAAGGTTTCACACACACACGTTTCTCCATGCATACTTACGTATTGACACAAACACACACGTACATAGTGAACCACGTCTTATGTATCTTACTATTACATAGACTCCAATGCATTCCCATGAAAATCCTCCTACTAATGCTAAGTATGTACACAAACTTTGTGTTTCCTTCAAACTCAACTTACCAAGTTAAGATTACATAATACATGGCCTGGCCTGGCCATGGGTCGGTTGACTGGTGTATTAGTATTGTGTGAGTTTACTTCCAAGTGCAACCCCCGAAATCGTTCCTAATTTCTAGTGTAAAACCACAGAAACTTTGAATAGTCGTCGCGAGACTTGTAAGTTACGGCTAGAATGGCTAATTTGGAGGGTCTAACCAGGAGTAGGACAACAAAATTCCTCTAACAATTTCCTTTGGGTGAGGGTTAGAAGTCATACTGTATTAAGAAGAGGACTTTAACCAATGGTAATTTTCTTGGGACTTGGAGCTGACGAACAAACGTACATGCATATATTAATTTAATTGAGCAATTAAATCAAGGGTCTTAGATTTCCCTAGCTCTTTCGTTGTATTGTAAGGGCTTATGTTTTGAGTCTCAGGGCACGGATGGCGCTCGGACTTCACTTTGAATTTACTAAGGATTGGTTTCCTCAAACTTTATGATGAGGTAAAGGATTAGAGCTTGTTGGCAGTGGTATGAAACGACCAAGGGTCACCAACCCACTCGGGCAGAGTGTGTAATGTCAAACTTTTCCGCACGTTTCTAAGAACTTATATATCCCCATACTGGACGTATAATTTTAAACCGGTAAAATCCCTGATTAATTTTCTACGAGCCAACGCACTCAAATGAACTTCACGAGAAATGAAACGGGGCAAGTAATTTTTGAAGACAAAAGCTTTTTCTTAAGTGTTGAAACCTGCCTCCCCGCTAAGAAACTGCCACTAATGTCTATAGAATTGAAGTACCCTTACCGTACCTGCCTGCCCACACGTTTCCACTCGTCATGTTCATGTATGTTACCAAGTTCCAAATTATACATGGACCATGTAGTAGAAAAGTTGAATGTTGATGCCAAACATGTTCTTAAGAATGTGGACTGAATGCATGTATACTGACGAGGTACGGAGAAAAGGCTTTCTCTTTACAGAATACATTAATATTAGGACCCGCTCTCTTCCTCTCCTTGTAATTTTCTAAGATCAATCAATATTCTCCAAAGTCTGAGCTCATTCCAGAATAATTTTCGCCTCCGTCACACTTATAAGGATACAGAATAGAGAACAGCATGGAGGCCAGGAAGCAAGCATTGATGCGTACATGCATGAGCATTCATTCTCTCTGATAATGAGTGAAAAGCTTAGAAGAACGGAATGGAAGCACACTAATGGTAGGTAACGCTTGAGTCAGATTAAATATTGCAAAGGAAAGTACGGGTCTAGCTGACTAAATATGCGTGGGAATTTTACCTCCCCCGCTCACCTTCCACATCCACACCACACTAAACTAAAGAAAGTTTGTCTGCATGGCTTAACATATTTATTTCTTCATCAAGGGTCAGCATGCATACATACGTATACATTTTGGTCAAAATAAATAAATAAATAAATAAATGGGTTAATTTGTATTAAGAATTATTACTGTTGTTGAGTTGGGGAAGTTGTTTCAAACAGGTACTATTATCATACATACATGCATTGTAAAAAGTAAACATGTTCAGTACTAGAGTTGACGAGTGGATTTTCTTTCGGACACTAACTCTTCACACATATACACTACTTAAGAACGCGGGTCTTTTCCGTGAGGAAGAGAGAAATGAGTTTCTGAATTATATATAGGGAACCATGCAAATGACTTGAGTCATTCATAACTATAGCCCCCTTCCTACTACTACTACTTCTCTCCACTTGAAATTAATGTGTGCTCTTGTCTTTCAGTACATGGTGACTGCCAAGCCCATTCTATGCCTGGAGTTTGTGTCTTACGTTAGTCTTTAAGTCGTGTGAGTGGGTATAGCCTTCTAGTTTTTGAGTTTTATACTGAATATTGTAATGTGTGCTGTGCTGGTGGGTGCTAGATGGTATATTCTAAGATTCCAGCTATTTCATGCTTTCTCTCACTTTCTCTTTCTCCAGTCCTTTTAAGAAAACTTTCTCTGAGGCGTGCTTGCATAATATGCATATGCATTAGTATGCATGGGAGACAGACTGGGATCCCCACATACATACATGCCATACACTTCTACTACATAGGAACGCTCATTCCATGCTCTTATATTTCATTGCATTAAACTCTGTATACACCATGGTTAGTCTGTCCACATTTTACCACCTAAAATTTAGAGCCAAAGCTTCCAGATGAGATTTTACTTTTCCTTCCTTCCCTTGTTTCTCTTCTCATCAACCAAAACCAAGCAAGTAAGAAAGCAAAGTAGAAGAGTGGTGTGGGATGTCATTGCCACAGATGGAAGAAGACTAGAAAACTGGATAGAAGGATTTTGGGAAGGATAGACACTGACGAATATCACTTATGTTGAATTAGGTTTATGTAAAAGAGGGACGCTGTTAAGTAAAGAACGAACTGAGTGAGTGGACTAGCTAAAACCAGTCCTAGTCACCCGCACACCCGCGTTTTCGTTTAATAACAGCATAGGAGTCGGAGGGATGGAAAGAGACATAACTTGGAATGAGAAAAACGTCATTTCAAAATAAGTGTGGAGGGTTATGGGTTTTGGGGGAGGTAAATGCAAAATTCTTTCTGTGCAAAATTGACTAAAGTTTGCCAGGGTAGTTGTTTGTTGGACGGAGTGGATTAAGAAAGAAAGTACTGGTAGGGATTAGGAAGGGTTGGGACTTGGAAATCCGATATTAATCCTCAACTAAATATTAATCATTGTCCTGAATGTTAATTGATATTATGTTATCTAGTGAGTAGGGATGGAGCCATTATCCTGGGCTGCGGCTGTAACTTGCTAGCTTTGATAAGAATATTTTTGTTCGATGAGATACCCGTATGTTATGCAACTTGCTTTTTAAACCCTCAACTTCCTCCCCCTTTTTAAGAAGGGTTAAATGAAATATTGTGACTCAAAGAAATCGTGATTTTAGAATGATGTGATATTATGATAACTTTTCTGTAGTATTTGAAAATCCAAGAGTTGAAAAATTGAATCAATATGGCACACAACGTGTACAGTATTCAAAGCTTTCGCAAACGATTCTTCAAAAATGTCAGAAGCCTTCTTTCATTGATTCTATAACTAAACCCGGGAATTTATATTCAGTGTAAAACTATAGTACAAATAGCCCAACAACAAATTCAGGATAACATTCCTTCAATGTCCGATTAATGAATAGAGAATATCAATTGGTAAAGATTGTCTCTTTATCAATTTCTTGGCGAAATTTATTTTGTGATTATTTTGATGAAAATTGTCTGATCCAGAAACCTGAAGTCTGATATAGCTTTATGGTTTTAACCAATTCCATGGTTGAGGGGTTCAAAATTCAATAAGCATCTGCCCAGTCAATATTGAACAATCCATTCACCATGTATTCAGCATATAACTGAATTTGATGGGGAAATTCGATCGATATCAAATTTTGACCCTAACATACTCGTAAGAAGTTCTCTAATTAATTAATGCTTACCTGAGAAACACCGCTTATACAATTATGTGCACATCCAAGTTTAGGTAATTAACAGGAATATTAAATTTGGATATTTACAAAGTTTACGAACATATTTTATGAGACAACGCTTTAACGCTAATCAAATTTCAATAAAAGTTACCCGAAGTGAGAGGTAGTCGGTTCCTTTTCTTCCAGGCAGTATCCCTGGATTTTTTAAGTTAACCTGAGAGTCTGTTATCCTTACCCAACAACAATAAAGATTATTATTAAATACCCACATCTATCACATTACATCTTTGTGGACTAAAGATAATACCACTTTCTAGTGTGACACACTATCAGCTACCTATACATATGCAATTTGTTGCATGTATTGATAAGATTTCCGTCAAAACCTTCTTAAATTCGTATACTTGATTTAATCACAAACGTTATGTACAGATTCTGTACCCGATTAACCCGATATTTTACTTATTAGTGGTTTTATTCTATTAATTGTTGCTGTTATGTTGTTGCTCGTATACTTGCTCAGTCTTTGTTGAGTTTAGCTTTTAAAGTTCAGGAATGTGCCTAACAAGGGAGTTCCATGAGGTGCTCAGGTGGGGCTGAAGTTTTTACTTCACTCAAGGAATTGTTCAAACTGTCAGTTCATACCATAGCTTGCGGCGATAAAATACGCATACGTTGCAAGTTTTGCGGGTGCCAATCGTGTTATTTGACGAAGAACAAAATTCTGTTTTTGCGTAAAAATTGCTCGAAATTTTAATCGCCCCATCCTGATGTGGAATAGTATAACACAGAACAGAGTCAATTATTGTAGACTCTCATTTCAGAACTATCCCAAAGGGACTCTTCGCTTTTCTGGCTCCCACAAGACTTACACTGCTGAGTATTTAAACAACCAAAGTTGATCGGCCATCTGGACATGTCAAACATAATGGATCATTTCATACTCTCATGACAGAATATTTTTGTCCTGTGGTCCAAATCTATCAGACATCTTTATTTGAGATTTCTCATTGTATATCAAGCCTTCATAAATTGCCAGTGCAAATGTCTCCATCGCGTAAGACACTAGCTGTGAAATCAGGTTTGCATACAACCAAGTTATAGCGACCGCACGCGGGTACCACCTGCTATGATTTGAACGGCAATTGAACTTTCTCTGAGGAATTCTGGTAATCATAAGAGGGTAAAACGCGAACACCAAGGGATTTCCCTTGTGTGACTACTACTTAAATGCGGTCAGGTCTTTATTTACTTATCCCCATCATTTCTGCCTCGAGTCAAAGCAGCGCTGACTTTGTCTATGGACAAATGATTGACAGGAGGTAGAATGTGTGAAAGTGCAGGGGGGAATGGGAACGGTGGAGGATAGTCACCGAAAATTGAGCTGACGGCAGAGAATGGGTTAAATCCAGGAGGAATAATGTCCTGAGGGTCCGTTCTGTCTACGCAACCACCGCCACCGTTTCCACCGTTGTTCGTCGATATATGAGAGTGTGTCGTGAGCGTCAAACCCGAAGGGGGTGAATCTTCCACTGAATTTGAATAGTGTGAAGTGTGTGACTTTGGTTTCTGACTTGGTGAACTCGTCCTCGTCGTATTATTGTTATTATTATTATTATTATTTGAAATAGAACTGGAGGAGCTGACGCTGAGTCCAAGAGGAATCGGAGTCCCGTTCGTATTTAGCGAATTAGCTGCTGCCTCGTTGTTTGACTTCTCCAAAGCCAAATCCAACCCTTTCTTCAGGAGGTCCAGCTTCAGAGATTTCCCGTACTTACCCCGGACGTACATGAGAAGACTATTGTAGGGGATACCAAATATTCTGGAGGCCTATAAAGTTAAAAATAGGAAATATTGTTGAGAGTTCTTCCAGTTTTATGGATTAATGAATGAAGCACTTCCAGGTGAAGTGAAGTGCATGAAAATAAGGCCGACTCTCCCAGTCTTTATCAGTATGACTCGGGTGAAATCTTGCCATTAGCCGAAAAACTCGATAATACTAGCACGACAAGTAAATTCTGAGGGTCACAATTACTCAACAAGGTAGTACAATTGAGCACGGAGTAGTTCGTGGTATTCATATGAGCAATGAACAACTCGCAGATTTCTTCAAATGTTGTACACGATAGGGTTGAGGAGGTCAGCTTCCATTCATTAAGCTTATCAAGGCGTCATAATTGACACCATTGTGTAGGGTACTTGAAGCAAATCACAGTAGGGTTTGGGCGCGCTAATACGCCTCACCTTCGAAGGAGTGTGCTAATTAGCCCCACATCCTAACTACATGAGCATGTGACTCCCACAGCACTGCCACAAATCGGGGTGGGGCTAATTAGCACACCTTGTAGGGAAGCGTTAACACACAAAACAAAATTTGTGTTAATTAGCCCCTGTGTCTGGGTATATTATTCTCCCTGGGGCGGGCTAAGGGCGAACAGCTGTGCTAATACTCCCCTACACACACAACTACACGAGCTTGGGAACCTCATAGCACGCCCACAAATGGCGATGGGGCTAATTAGCACACTTTTCCAGGGGAGTACTAGCCCACCTTACCCTACAATTTAATTGAGGTGACATGACCAGCCTGACATGGCTAAATGAACTCTATATTTTCTGCACCTAAGAATGCATTATTACCCTATTATGGTCAGAAATACTGCATTGCCTAACGCTGATTCGTGTTTAAAAAACAAATACATATGAGTTTATTACATATAAAGATCCATTCTGGGTGATACCTTTATACGGAAAACTTGTGACGCTGCTTTGATATAAGTACTATTAATTTATATCCTCACTAATAAATACCAACAAGAATTGTGAAAGTTTGAAGTAGAAAAATCATTTTCTCACTTGAAAACATTAAATTAGCTGACACGTAAAGATTGAACATAAACAAAATCAAACACTTACTTGTGAGGTTGTCATTTTTTTGTTCCAAACATTATGAAGAGCTTCTGTCAAATCAGCATTACTCCATGCCCTTGGCGGACCACCACGAGGGGCGCTGTGCTGTGCGCGATGACGACCAAATATCGGAGCTGGCCCCAATGGTAAACCCGGCCAATGTTGCCCATGATGAGACCCACCAGAATTACCATGATTTCCACCGTTAAGAGGATGTCCTGCCGGTGAAAATACGGAGGGTGGTGTTGAAGCTGACTCTGGATTATTGCTCTCTGAGTCTGAGTGATGTCCGCCGCCCAATAATGGATGACCATTGTTGAGATTGAGAAAGAAACTTGGGGATGGTGGTGACGCTTTGAATCCCATCCCTGTAATTGGATCACCGAAGAATGGATTGTCTCCTGAATAATGTTTGGCCTCAAACAACGGGGATGGTGAATCCGGTGATCCGGGTGGTGAACGGAACCGATCCGGTGGTGAAGAAGTTCCTTCGTCAGAGTCAAGTTCATGTTTCATCGGCTGAAATTTAGAGGTGTGATTTCTTTTATTAAGATTCGTTAGCTGGGCGAGCATCTTTCTGGAGAAAGGTTATTTTGGTCACAGTAGATATATGGACAAACACAATAACCACAAATTTGATGTTCTCTGGTTGACTTTCTCCATTTAAGTTTATTTAGAGGGGAAAGTCATCGGCTTGTTGTATACGCGCTATTTACGAACAATTTTTTTCTTATAAAACTTTGAGAATATCTACCACAATTTTATTAAAACTAAAACTCCAAGTAGTCGCTGAAACAAGTGTTTGAATGCAAGTAGTTGTTCGGTCAGTTCACTTCTGACGGAACAATTCGACCTGGAAAAATTCTCCGCTCAATTGCAAACATTAAAATTGTTTGAATCAAAAAGTAAACTATAAAAAATAAGCGTTTTTTTTTACCGATGAGTGTGGGTGTGGTGGAGTTCCGATCGGAGAACAATTTCCACCCATTGACCAATTTTTGAGAATATGCGATGAAATGAGATGATTGAGGTGCGGAGGACGTTCAAAACTTCCCTTGCCACCCCCGAGTGTAAAGTCATGGATTTTATTATTATTGTGGTGAAAGTGGAAGTCATGTAGAGATGGAAAGTCTCCCCTGGGCATTGGTGCTAATGGTGGTGGTGGAGTGACAGTAATTCTCAAATCCTGAGCCACAAAGTCACCTGAGCGTCTTCTGGGTCTTGCCTAAAATTTGGAGTCAAATTTTGTTGATATTCGTAATTAAATATATAAAGATCTTCTATTTTTACAACATCAAAAATTAGCATTTCGTTTCGTTCCTGAAAAACTGGACGTCAATTAGTATGCGCGCTTTCATGAATTGATTTGCTCGCTTGCAAAATGAAGGGTTGGAATGGATCCATTATTGTGAACACAGATTTGCACTTTGTCTCTTTGAGTATTTAAAATGCAAAGGCGGAAGGTACATAAGGATTCGTCCTATATAATCACGACCACACCATGCATCATGATGAGTGAGTGAGTGAAGATTCTGCTTAGCTAAGATAAGTGTTTGTAAAGAAAACCGACACTCATTCCGCTTGTAAAGTATTCCAGGCCTGGAAGAAAATCAACGAAGGTAATATTTATGTAGTAGCCGTAGAAAGTATACTGTAGGATATTGCCATTCACTCAAACAGTCATTTGTCTATTTTCACGCCACTACTTCAGTATTTACTAAAGGAGTATTATTGGATTTTAAATTTTCTCATACTAAAGAGTGAAGCACTGTGACCCTATCTCCACCAAAGAGCTAGCTTTTAAAGCGACATAGCAAAATATCTTTTGTTCTATTAGAAAGATTGCACCCTTAATTTTCTTTCTTACTTCAAAAATACTGAATAGGCTTTTGGATTACAATGAGGTTTCACTGCTAAAAATCCCATATATAATTCCAGATATGTCCCTTTTGAGGCATATCCAAGCATTTCATTGAATCTCTACAGAAGTGCCAATGATCAGCCAATAAATTTATAGATCAGAGAAAATAATTTTATATGATCCTTTTATCGATCGTGAACATTTTAGTGTGAACTGAGTATTACATTTACATGTGAAATACATTCCTCGTGACTTTAAGTATTCATTGTTATCCCTGTTCGGACAATTATAGATTCAATAATATGACGGACTTTCACCAGGAATTAAGCCAGTTTACCTGTTTTCTTCTTGGAAATGGTGGTGAGGAAGCCGATGGATTTATTTGATGATTATGCTGAGTCGGAGTCTCACCAGTTTGATTCATGATTGTGGTTTGCGGTCCATTTGTTTCGTCAACCAAGGAAGGATTTGGAGAACTCATCCTCATCATCATGCCCTCTCCTCCACTCATTGACAAATTCAATAGTTTTGGCGATGAAGGTCCACACTCATTGCCCACTTGTCCGCGACCATGTTCCTGATGTTGATTATGACTGGGCGTGCTGTTGCTGTTGTTGGTCTTGGTGGTCGTGCAGAAAGTCGTCGTCGTCGTCAGGGACTTTGTATTGTCACTGGTGCGGTTAAGCACCCGGGTCTTAGCCTCCAGTGACTCAACCTCATTATCGGAACCGCCTTCACTCATCGTCCTTGTCGGCATCCTTTGCAGTCTAACCCATTCGTCAGACTTCTCTATACATTCTCGTAAACCCCTAATCTGTATAAAATTAATAATATTTAAAATTTTTAGAGAGCTGACGAAGAACGTAACAAAAAGTTTGAAATAGTGAAAAATCTTCGGCATTTGATTATATAGTTTAAAATTACGTCTTTAAGTCAGTTGGACACTTTTTTCTCTCATTGAGTTCCGGATTCATATTATTCAAGTGAAAATTAATTAACGGCCACAATATTTGACCTAGCGGACTTTGTGGCGTAATAAGGTGAAGGCATAAAATATGGAGAAGGTTTGGCCTCGATCACTTGCATAGGGGTTCAATCCCTATACCAATACCAAATGGAAAGCCAACACATCAAAATGAAATACCAAAACGAAATGCTGTACTTTGTCCATTTACATAAGGCGCCGATTACATATGTCAACTCATGACCTGAAATTCTTCTACAATTAGCGTCAAAATATGCAGGAGCAATCACATATATGATATCAATCGTCTGCAACAACTTCTGGAACAACCTCTGCCATAAAATTTTGACACTGCTGGCATGATACTTGCAATTGTTTCTGCAAATTAAAACCTGGCACTAACTCGCAGAGGATTTGCGTGATTCATTGCAGATGATTGCGGACACTTGCTGCTATATAGAATCGCCACTTAATGATGAATGCAGTTGTAGAGGCGGACTTCATTTCAAGTCCTTTTACGGGAATTTTTCTTTACTTTAATAAATTTCTATTCTATTAGTAGTCCAATTACTAATACTATTTTTCCTTTAGTTTTTATCAAAAGTATTATTAATTCCTTTAGTGAAATTGTAGCAAATCATCTTTGACGAGTTAAGTAACCAAATGTAGTGTGGATATGAGTCTGCAGTGTAATGCAATGCAATGATCCCCTGGAGTTATGAGCTAAGTGAATTGAGCCAAAGATCAATTTCCATATTGCTTTCCAAATGCTATTCCTTGCACAAGCCAACAGAGGAATCAGCGAAAGTTGGAATCCCCAAACTCTCCTGACTCAAAGATAATCAGCTTATCATATAACTTTGTTCCTTAAACCGAGTAGTAATGTCATAATGGATGCACACTCCGTTCAACTTCTCGGTGAATACAGATATGAAAAGGGGTCTCTGAATTTCAAGGGGGAGTTTGAGATTGACATTATCTATTAACTCATTGCAATAGTTCACAAAGTCACGCGTGTTTATAATAATGTACATAAATAATATAACCACGATGGTACAGTTGCAACTGGTAAAATATTCACAATTCAGTGACTGTAGTTTAAAAACAGACGTACTAATACTTACGAATAACCTCATGGTAATTCTGCCAATTCTGGTACTATTTACAAATTCGTTTGAAAAACCAGGTTTGAAATTTAAAAATTATAAATCTGGTTCTGGATTGAAGTAACATAATTTTTTTCATACTGTATAATCCTCTAAATCTGAGTGGTTGTGCTGAAATCTAGGTAAAACATTCGTTTCTAAAATTTTAATAATATCTCTGCAAGCCTTCAAACATTTGTTAGTTTTTACAATTTCTCTATTAAACTTTTAGTTACAAAACTCAAGTCTTTTCAAATAGAAAATATAATGCGGTCACCATTTCTCGCACTCAAATCTCTTAATTTTTATCATTTCAAAATATAACCCATTCTATTTACTTTAAAAAATTTAGACAGAAATTAGGATTCACAGTTCTACGATTCCACATAAAAGTAAGCAGAAAAGAGATGTAGTGCGTTCCTAAATACTGAGTGAGCTATCCTTTCATTGCATGGTGATGCATCACTAATCAAGTTCGACCTTCATTGTTCATGTAAATGATTTCAAGAGGCCCGGAATGTAAGAGAATGAATAAATGTAAATTCGGGAGTATTTGAATTAGACTGACCGCCAATATATTTTGTATTGTCTTAATGCTTGTTTTGAAGGTGTTCCGAATCCTGAATTGAATTATGTCAGTCAAAGATCTAAGCTGAACTGGCAAGCGCCATTCAATTTTTTGGGGAAGAGTGTCGTTCTAATTCGATCTTACACTAAGGTTGTATGCATATTCTAACATACCGGTTAATTAAAAAGAAACAAACAGTAAGAGATTTAAATTCTAAGTTATCATTTGACAAGGAAGTAAATTTGTGAAACACCCAGAGAAAGTATTCGAAAGCGAAAATAGTTGTGAATTGTGCTATGAGTCGGTTCATAACATGAAGAGAAAGAGGATGGCTTTCACCTTCCTCATATTCATTTTCATATTCATTGAGTCAAACAGACCTCTAAATGGAGGTTCTTCTCTTCTCTCCAAGTCCAAAGAGAGAATCCGATAATTCGGAAAGCTGAGACTTTACTTAACTTAAAGAGCCCAGCAGAGTCATCGGTCTCAAGTAGAAAATAATTCATTTGAAATGTAGCTACAGACAGAGACAACAGTTAATCATCATCAGTCTCTTCTTCCATTCTCTTGTGCATACGAAGTCACATTCATAGGGATGATGTTGGAAAAGCATTGCATTGCTTTCCTTTGCGTGTTTTCATACTAGTCAGCAACAACGGGGTAAATATTCCCAACTACGACTCAGTCAGTCATTACTCCGAGTTTCACCAAGAATCTAAACTTTAAATCAGACACGGCTTAAAGGGTGCAAGCGACGACTGTATGATAAATCAGTTAATGTGGAATACACTTATTTGTATCATCTTGTCTATACTATAAGGGCTAACACATGAACAGAAACATATTTGAGATTCAAACCAATTGAACCAATCCTTCCTTCGGTTTACTTGTAAACCTTGTGTCATGTAAAAGCTAGGTCGACGGAAAAACCAACCCGATAAGTCGCATCAAGTTTTCATGAGCTCAAGTACAACCAATTTATTTGCAGATATTACTCCTGAGTTAGTTGGTTAATTTCTTTTATTATAGTCAAGAATTTCAGTTTTCACTGTTGGACGCATTCGGATCGCTTTTACCAACAAGTCGATCGCTGCTAGAATCTTTTCCAGGTACATCAAGTGTTCTGAGCACAAATAAGTACTGTAGATAGATAGATAAAGGCTTTTTTATTTGGTAAATATTTTCAGAAGATTAGTCTGGAATCGTTTTCGTCTCTTTCGAGATTTCAAATGAAATGTGGACACACTAATATGATAAATCCTGAGCGTTCCTGACGGGTCTGAGTATGACATACAAAGAGGTTTCCCTTTCAGCCCTAGCAAGCAAGTGTTTTTCAATTTGGACAATTGTCTCATCTTACCCCAGCACACGATATTTCTCTTTTGTCGAACTCTTATTTCCAAAAGTGTACAGTTTCCAGAGAATACTCATTTATGTAGTAAAACGTCCATCGTATCGCATTAGTTGAGGACACAAGACCATTTGGAACAATGTCAAACTACTTACTTTCCGATTAATGCGGCTTTACATTTTTAAAATGTGTCCGAATTGTCACCTTTTCAGTTTATATAAAGATGAAATGGTACTTTAAAGAAAATCACTTCAAGTAATTTTCTCAAGAAGTGAACTTTTACCTTCCAGTGATGTGTTAAATGACAGAATAATATAGCTACATTTCCTCGTATACTAAGACTAAACTTCAGTACTCCAGAAATAGTTCGAACCTTGTGGGTGCCGTAGACTTCCTAAATGAGAAAGTAAAACATGACTCCTTGGTGAAAACCAAATGTAAATGTTAAACAATGGCTCGGGTATCTGATTAATATTTTCCTTCCCACCTGACAATGTACTAGGCCGAGTGAAGCAAATGCAAAACAAACAAAGGTAGAAAACCGTGAACATAGTAGGGGAGGTTGCCTTTATGAAGGATGTGAAAACATAACATAATCCCGTATATATTTATGTAGGTGGAACTCAATTTTGAGCTATGGATTGCTAATATTATTAACCCATAAATTCTGTAATGAAGGAGTCAGTGATGGAGTTATACGAATTTCCGGCCCAAGTCCTTCATCCTTTCTCGTTTTAAGTGTGGGCTTGGCGTACGCCTGCATGGATATTGTTGAGTTGCGGTGGAGGGACCATATGACATGATCTTTCTCCATCATCCATGAGAGTTACCCCGGTTCGGTTGGCCCGGTTGTCTCATCATCATATGATTTGGTTTTGAGACTAAGTTTCCGCCTGATGATTTCATTTAAAGGACGGTAATGAGAAGAAGAGCTGAGACAGGCAGCAGCATGGCTTGTGCACAGAAATAGTCTCACAAGGAAACCGCTTTTGACGTCAGAGTAGGTTAAAATGCTCCGGATAAGTCACTGGAAGATGTGTATGAAGGTTTTCGTCGACAGATGATATTATTTTCATATTCCTCATCACTAGCTCTGAACTTAAACTTTCTTTCAGTAGAATACCGTGAAAACCAAATTAATGACCTAACAGAGTAACCGCGTTTTATTCAAGTGGGTTCAGAGGTCAAAGACTTTCACCACTTTTTCCATTAGGTTACATGTAGAAAGCTAGAGAAGGACCGGCTTTCTATTTGAGCCCCGCGTTGTGTTCAGCACCAACGGTCTGTTACGTCATTTGTGGTATGCCATATACTATTTGTCTTTAAATTCTACCAAGTAGTGAACGGAGATGAATCTAATTAGTGATATTTTTACTGAAGTTGATGTAAAAACTCCGGAACTAATACTTTTTGCGTGGATCTGATTTTTACGTAAGAAGTGATTTCCTTGTCAGTCCCAGTCACCACAGTGCAGTGCTTTCTCCATATAAATGGAAGGCTATCTTTGATAAACATAAAGTTCTCTATGTGAAACAACCAACCTCAAAAGTGAATTTCACTCTGACTCCACTAACTCGCTTCACGTCCTCCTGTCTTTCTCTTCCTTTCTCTCAAAGCTCAACCAAAACCAAATTACTTACGAAACACAACAGAGGATTTTCAACCGCTCATGGTGAAATTGGTCCACAGTCGTGGGGGAATTTGGGAAATGAAACCCAGGATTGAAGTCAAATGGACCGTCCGCCTTTAGCGTTACAAATTATTATGTAAATGTTTACCGGGGATCTTTGCATGGACAGGCAACTCCTTTCGGTAGTACTATCTTATGACCATCCCACCAAGGTTTTCAGTTGGGTCAACTATCTAAATTTACTTCAATTGTGCAGAATAAGCTATTGCGCTCGTGTTGGAATTAAAATTTACAATTGAGTTTCTGGGGTTCCAGAACTAGTCTGCTTACATGCCTTCTTGTTTACAACAGTTTATTCTGAAGAGACGGACGAAATCAGAAAGTCTTTATCTAGCTATCTATCCATCAGTGCACTCTGCAGACAGGAAAAATTTTCCAATAGTACGTTATCTGTAGACACTTCTGCTTCTTTCGATGGGGATTAGATCAAATGGTCAGATACTAGTTGTGCATTTCTGAATTTCTCTGCTTTTGAACACGTATTCTGACAGTTAAATAAATCAATCATCTTCTAACGGGGTTGAGTGAGAGATAGAAAGAACGACAAACCAGGGGCGGAGGGATACTACGGTATACACAAAAATGACCAAATACGGTGAGATGAGACTTTGTTCATTGCTTGTTTCATAATATATTTAGATTTTTCTTTCTGTATTAGTATATTAGTATTATGACACAATCTACCTACGTGCCACAAAATTGGATGCAATGTTTGGTTATGCTAACGAACGGGACAAATTCAGACTCGGACTACCATGTATATGCTAATTATAAAGCCATTAAGATTTTATGCGGTTATTTTGGTTTTGGAACTGGTCTATGTGGCACTCGCACTGGTGAAAAAAGGAACGGAATATTTTACCTGAAGAGCATCAGCAGCTTTGACGAGAGTCTCCATTCGCTCTGGTCTGACAATGACTTGGCCTTTGTACATAAAGTCAAGAAGTGAGCGAACTTCCCACTGTTGAAAGTCCTTCAACACGATCACAGGATGTTTGCAAGGATTCTCAGAAAAAATCTTCCGAAAGTACTCACTGCAAGTAGATAGAATGACTTTGTGTGCTTTGAGTTTGGTTTGGTAACTCAACTTGGTTGGTGGCCACTCCGCTTCATCATCTTCATCCGAAAAAGTATCTTCCATTTCATCCTCCGGATATCGATGACTACGACGATCATCCCTCCGGCTAATTCTTCGCGAATTACGCCTTCTGAATGGCGAGGAATTACCGCAATTCCCATTCACAACAGTTTTCTCATCCTCTCCTGTTGTCACCAAATCATCTTCATCACAGACCAATGTCACGTCTACGAATGTCTCATTGGCCAATAGACATTGAATTGCAGTCACGGTTGAATTGACATGGTCATTCCATTTCAAATGATAATTTGAATTAGACATTGTCGGTGGGAGAAGGACAGAGGTTGCTGGTGGGAGTGTGTCCAAAACCGGGTAATTTTGCAAAGATGTCAAGTTTGGTGTCGTCGTTGTCGAGAGACTTCTTAGGATCCGGGATGACTTCCGCCGACTTCTTTGCCCCTGTAAATTAGTGTGTAAATGGGATTGTGCCTTAGTCATATCTATCTCTCCCGAAGAATTTGTTGATGATGAGCTCGAGGAGAAATTAATCGGCATTAAATTCTCTTCGATGAATTGTGTGTTTTGGATTTTTCCTAATTTTTTTTCTCGTTGCTGTTGATGGTGCTGACTCTCGGTCTCCATGAATTGGGGTTGGTGAGGAATCAGTCGAGTTGAAGAAGACAATGGTGGATTTGATGTTTTAGACAGTGAAGGAGTTGAAGAAGCCATTATCGATTATTAATTAGTCCCGCTCTCTCCACTCTTCTTCTTCCTTCTTCCTTTCCTCTCCTCTTCTTTCTCTCTCTTTCTGTAAAATTCAATTAAAATCAGACTTGTGTGAGAATAGATACGGTACATACATACTGGTTCATATACCATGCACTCATTTTCCTCTCTCATATACACTCAGCTCTTAATTCATACGAGTGTGCCCAGACTCCAACCACTGTATGAGTTGTGTGTCTCAATTTCTTCGACAGCCAAACCTGGTAGATTCTCTGTATATCCATGAATTCCACTCTGGGTCGGTCCGTCCGCCACGCTAATACCCGTCTCTTTATTCACTTCCTTTCACCAAGAATTTTCTATTTCACTCTTATGTTACCTCCTATGCCATGTCAGTCCGTACCCGTAGGGATATGAAATTATATCACCAGTTCTAGCCCAGCTAAACTCAATATGAACTACGGACCCTAATACTAATACTCTGCTAGAAGTTATTTATGTAAGATACAAGGAAATCCCTGTATCTTACAACTGTGGTAGCCGACCACTTCACTGAGACGACGACGAGATAGGTTATGAGTCATTATTTTTATTGGTTAATAATTGGTATTTAATCTAAATTCAAAATTGGTGCCGTGCGGCCGAATTAAGACATTCTACTTGTACTTAAATGTATCAGGATGCGTTGGTCAAACACATTAATAAAGAATCAAATCAAATCAAATCAAGACCTTGTCTTATAAAAAAGATCTAACTATTGCAATTCAATGTGATCACCGCATCGTATCATTCCAACAATTTTCAAAGTACTTTATTTAGAATAGGCACCTATGGAGAAACAAATGTATGCGGTGTCCGTTTTGTTGATAACCCGTAACCCAGCCCGAAAGGACCATGCTCTATTCTAAACTCCGCATACATATTAATGTAGGCGTGGGATTGGCAGGATATGTTTCTGCTGAGCTTATGCACGGACTTTGTAACATTTAACTAAAAAAATAAATTACGATTCTGATTAAACAAAATCAAATTCGTGATAATGCTGAAGCACTGGTGGACACACCAGATGCCAGATTCATATACAAGGCTTTGAATAATGATCTAGAAATTTGTATGACCACATGAGCAGAGTGAGTGAAAATGCATATCTAAACTGCACTCTAATAAAGAGTACATTAAAATGAAAGAGGTTTGAAGTAGGGAGTATGTTTTAAATAGTGAACGTTGAAAATAGTGAATGCGTAGACGTGTAATCTGTAACCTCCCTTTCCTCTCTTCGTTTCCTTCCTTCCTTTCAAGATAGGGTGAAAGGAAGGAGAAATCGTAGGAATATATTTGTCCCTTCACACATCCACTGACACTCATTCCTTCCAAGTACGTGCCCGATTGCATTAAGAAGAAAGGAAATGTGAAATACGTACACAAGTTTTGGACCCTTGCAATTCCCTTGTTTTAGAAATACTTACTTTCTCTCTCCTCAGCTCCTTTTGTCTTTTAAAGTGAAGTGTCTAGTAGTTCCTCCAACCCATGTTGCATTGATTTTATCTAATAGCCCTTCTCTCCTCATGAATAATGAAATCCTACATTATACAATCGATGCAATCCAATACAAGTCCGTGAACTACGTTTGGGGAACGCTCGCACAGTTTTATTCCAAATGGGATCAATGAACCAACATGAAAATTAATTCACATGAATTTCATGTAATTTAATATTTTAATCTAATTTTAAAGACACATTAATGAAAAATTGTATAGATATAGATAGGAGAGAATAAGCTGCGATTTGGTAAATAGAATTTTAAACATTTAAGAATTTTTTGAGCCTTCGATGGCAAGCCATTATATTTTTACCAGACTTACGAATATTGTGTTTTAGTAAATTTTTCACCTTCCAATGTTTTCTCCGATTATATTGAATGAAACTCTAACTAAAACTTTGATAGATTTAACCTTTGCATGTTCAGACGTTTGTCTAAAATAAGTATCATTGATCGACAGATCAACTCTCGTGACTCAATGGCTTGAGTGTAATTAAACCTGATTAAGTTGCTTTCGAGTCGGATTATCACACCATCATAGCGAAATTCAGCTTATTTCAATTTCGCGAGTTCTGGTTATCTGATATGTCCCCATTTACACCAATTAAGAGTAATTTCTCACATCAATTCTAGGAGGGATGGAAAAGCAACGTAATTGAAAATTGATAAGTTACACCTCCGTATGAACAAAACTATACCGAAAATGATATGACCGAAACGTCAAATGTCACAACAATTACGGAAGGCACAATACGTATTTGGTCTGAGCTGGTTCTTCCGTTTATCTTTTGTCTAATGCGACCACATGTTTCCGTGCCGGGTGGTCACCTTCAGTTGGAAAACGTGAAACTCTCCCCTCGGTCTAAACGACCACCTGTGTTAGACAAACGATCCTGTACCTATGTTTTATCCAACTTAAGTCCAGAATACCTGTTTCGAACGACCACATCTTCGTCGCCAGGTTCCACTACTGCATAAAATGAATATTTCAATATTCCAGAGGGAAGTATACCTCCTTTCAAAATTTTGTGATGTGACCATCTAGAATACGCAGAAGCATTGCAAGTGTGTGTGTAGTGGAGGTTGCTTAACACGGTGAAAAGAGGAAAGGCGAGGCAAAAACCTATTATTATAAACGTCCCGAATTCGGAGTAGTTGGTTGAATGCAATGCATGTCTTGTATGGTGTGCATGTGGACAAGACAGGTTTCCCCATATCGCACACACACCCTTTAAATACCAAGGTGGCTCCTCGAGAATGAAATAATACATTAGAGGAGGAATGAGGGCTGAATTTGAATGCATTGTAATTTTATGCGTATAATTAGGTGAGTCATAAATGCCTTCTGATAAGTCAAACCGAAGTTTGGATTATTGTGGTATGGTGTGGGTCTATACGGGTCCGGGTAAGAGAGAAGGGACTCCCGGACTGATTTCAGAGAAGACTCATTTCCCTGCTCCTTCATATTTCATTGAATCGCTCCCAAACTATAGTCTTAAAAGGAATATCTATGTACGAGCTTGTGCACTCAGCATTATAGGCTGATAACCTTAATTAGCTCGGTTGATTTCAATTTTCCAAAATACAATGCCTTCCTTCCAGTTGAATCCATTCACTTTCTCCCATCAATTCATAAGGGTATTCAATTCCACAGAGTCGAGTACTAGTGTAAGTGTAATGCTTTGGAATCGCTAGTTGCCCTGGGCATGGTGTCTTGATAAACCATGATTTAATTGAAAATTATATTAATACTTACTTCCGACACGAGTATGGCTTGCCGTGCTTGGATTAATTAATACTTGGGTATACTTGATAGCTCATACATGTGCTGCTGTGTAACGAATTCATTGTTTACCAAGTAAAGAAGTTGTAAAAACATTCATTGGAAATTGAGTATTTATAATATAATTGCACTCATTAGTGAAGACAAAGCGAAACGCATAATATTTGGTCCAGTTGTCGACGCTCGATACTGAAAGCCGTGTAAGTTTTCCTTCATGAGAAGCCTTGGAGTGTTACACTCTCTTAAAACGTGACATGAAACATGGTGAAGAAACCTGGTAATTAAATTAAAAGATAAATTCCGACATTCTGACAAAAAAAAACGCATCTGCAAAATAGACATCCAGGACTCCTTTGGTTTTTTATTCAGAAGTTAATTCTTTCAAGACTGACCTCATTGTGACATACAGGATATCGGCGTACATAGAAAGTTTCAACCAGTTCATACTTTTCAGTCTGAAGTTTTAAAAATCTAATAGCAAAATGCCCAACCGTATTATAACTAGCTCACAGTCTCTGTAACATCACGTGCCTAAATTCTTAGACAAAATTGAATCAACTTCCCACAAACCACTTTGTTAGTAAAATAAAAAAAATGGCGGCTGTATGACGATTGGTGAATTTGAGCAGTAGTGAGCACGAGCCTGTTTAGCGGAAGTCTATTTATAACTTTCAACGGCAAGTTTAAATAAAAATGGAAGGAGAATTGACTTTGTTGGGGTTTGGATGTTTGCATGATAATTAAAAAAGAATGAAAGTCCACTCTGATCACCCACGAACGGCTTTACTTGCTTACTTCGCGTAGACAGGTCAGAAACACGATACCTGAGTGTGTGTTATGTACAGGATCGTTCATAGTAGTGCTCCAACCGTTTCCGTTTCGTAACGAAACGAAACGCCGTTTCCGTTTCGTTCCCGTTTCCGTTTTCACATTTTTGGAAACGGTCCAGTCCGTTCCGTTTCCACCTAGGAACGACACGAAACGGAAACGGTCCATAAGCCTAATGTTAAAATTTCGTTTCGTTTCCGTTTCTGTTTTTCAGAAGCCGTTTCGTTTCCATTTCCAATTCTTCGTTTCCGTTTCGTTTCCGTTTCCACCAAGAAACGAAAAGAAACGAAACGGTTGGAGCACTAGTTCATAGCCTTTAAATCCTACTCCATTGCAGTCCTAGTTTGACGTTTGCAGAAAAATAGGGACACACACTCTACAGATAATTTAACCTGGAATTGATAGAAATTGTTCGTAACCTATCACTCGAACCTTTCTTCCGCCAAAGCTTAACATTTAAAAAAAAACTAGATAGGTTAGATATAAAATTTCTAGGCAATTTAACTTAAATCCCAGCCAGATGCACTCGGACAAAATGAAATTCATTTATTAGTCAAAAGGAAACCCCTGGAATCTTTTTAGAAAATGCCTTCACGTTCACGCCACGTGTATGCTAATAGTTTACTAAGAGTGAGCAAAAGGTTATGAACCGCGCTGTATATGAAGAATGCGGTAATGTGTCGTGGTCAAAGTAAAGGATAAACTGGAACTAGTCAGCGTTTAGTGTCTAAAAAAAAGTCGACACGATACCGTCCAAGCCGTAATCGTAACTGACAAACACAGATCAACACATGGAATGCAATAGAATAGAGAGTAAACTCACGCGAAGAGAGTTTAGACATTAATTTATAGTCAATTAGCTATCTGATGCTTCATGTCATGCAATCTGATACGCGGGCGATAAACTATCAAGAGTGGGGGATAGAATAGAATACATAGAATAAATGTGTGAGTTGTATGAGTGGTGCGCGATACTAGCGATAGAATCAAATGCTCAAACAGAATCGTTTTACTCGACGGACGACTTGTAATCCTTTCCATCTCAACTGCCCGCCGCGGAGTCGGAGTCCTTTCATTTCAATTTCACCGAAAATTACATACAACCCTCAAACAGTCAATTGCTTTGCTTTTCCACATCCACTACAACCTTTTGTACACGGTGGGGAAAATGCCGCCGATTATCCCCGGATTGTCTATTCACACTTCCCTCGTTCGTTCTCACAAGTCTGACGCTTAAACTTACAACTGACCAAATGCAAAGCAAGGTTTTCACACAAACAAGACAGAAACGGCTTTCACTTAATCCAATAGTGGTTTTGTTGAGCACTTTTAATCTCATTGAGTTGCTAATTTATTACTCACCCAGTTCTTTTTAGTATTTAAATCCCTCAAACAACGCAAATGCATGTATAGTATAATGATGGCTTGCCAAGTCTATTTTATAAAGTGATGACTTGAGTTTTCTCATCCGCATTTCGTATTATTTTTAAAAGTGATTAGTGCCTAGCGTACTATACGTTGTACGCGGGTTAACCGCACGTTCCTTCATTTAAGAGTAGTCTTGAATCTTTATATTCCAACTAATTTGTGACAATTTTCGAAAACATAACCTAATCAGTATACTCCTAATACTTGCGAATTAAGTGTCACCATATCACAGTGAACGCATTCCTCCATTCAGGCGACCACCTGGCTGAGACGACTGAGTCTTGTACGAAACCCGGCGAACCATCTGATAAATATTGAGGAACCGATCGTCTGGGACAACTTCTACATTAAAATGCATAAATTGAACCCAGTTTTTGAAATGAGAGACTTTAATCAGAATTAAAAGACTCAAGTTCGGGTTATTTGATTCTTTCGATGAAGAATACAATGGGAAGAATATTAATGCGTAAACCAAAAATTCAAGTTCACCACCCTAAGTGGAAACTTGAATCCCAAGTCAAAATTCATTATTAAATTTTTGAGAACATCATGCAAGGAACGACACCCATATTTACGCAAAGCGCACTGAGTAAAAGCTCGTCTATCTTAATGCTGTATTAAGTATTCAATTAAGGCCTGAATTTATTCCACCTCGAAGGTACTTACTCACTTCCTTCCTTTCTTTCCTGGTGTGATGATCCGATAAACGTGTTTTGTTGGCTACATATATGTCTGTACCGTTAAAAAAGAAGAACTCGGGCGAGGGAAAAAAGGCTAGCGCAGTAGCAGTGTTTATCGATTGGAATTCACTTTTTTCTTTTCCCCTACTAGTCCACTTCTTACTTTTACTTAGTTGGTAAAAGTAAAGGAATCAATTTAGAATGCATTCATAAGTCTGTCTTAGAAGGATGGACTACATTATGTGTGAGTGTGTGTGCATGTGTCACGGGCAATAGGGCATGACCGGCTAGAGGTCAAAGAGCTTACACAACGGTGTGAAAATATATCCCCGGGAAGGTAACGTTTGGTTATCTTTCAACGAAGTTCTAAACATATTTTAAGAAAGTACGTTTTTGCGGTTTATTTAGGCAATGGCAATCAAATTACAAGATTCATTGGGTTCAAAGAAGTAAGGGTCAATAGTTAGAACCGAAACAAAACTATCGATTTTGTAACATTAGTACTAATCAAAGAGGCGTTCTCAGAACATGAAATTCTCCAAACTTCTTCATGGAAATAACTTGAAAAATCTGACTGAACTTAGTATATTGTCATACTGTCAATTGACAAAAGTATTTTTTATATTGTCTGATTTGACTCCCTCCTACAACACATGTACTTGTCTTTGCATTAACGTCCAAAATAGTATAAGAACATAAAAGAGTCCTTTTTTTATGCTATCCGTGGATCGGATGCGGTGAGAGAAAGGAGTGAAAGTCAAAGTAGAGCTTACTCTTTTGGAAAGTTGGGTGGTCGAAGCCCGTGTCTGCCTCTCCTCCAGTTCTTTCTGCGGAAGAAAAGAAAGGTCTCCTTTCAAAGTCGACCACCGACTCCAACTTTTCGGTTAGTCGCTTTTTGAATTCTCTCCGAGTGTCCTCCTTCCTTTTTTTATTCTCCGGAACGATCAACTTGAACTTGAAGATTTCATCCGCTCTGCCCTCAAACCCCAGTTCCGCTCACCGACTTTCTTCTATACTTTCTAGTCTCTTTTCTAAACTTTCACTCGCCGACTATGTACGTAAGTTAATGTCTTCTTAACCTTGTCACGGTTTATTCTCTTTTATATCTCTATCTCTATTAAGTACTTTATGAATGAGGTAGTTGATAGTTCATTAACAGTTGTTAACTGTTGTAACCCGTTTTCCAGTAAAATGTTATGTAAATACCCGTTTCAATTCATTCTAATTCCGGATCATTAGCCGGTTCTATCAATAAGTAATACTGTATGTATAGTTTCTCTTTTAAAACCCGTCAGTATCATGTATCGTGTACCCGTTTGCGACCTTAAGTAAGAATTATGCCACCCTACCCCATATAATAATATGTATATATTATTTTCCCTTAGTTTCCTAAATATATATGTCCATTAACCGCATCCTGACGTCTACATGTGTATAAGTCTGAATGAACCCGTGTTGCCGTTACTGTGTTTTGATTTAAGTGTTCTATATTTGCTTTATTCAGCTTCAGTCTTTGAAATCGTATACTGTGTTCGTTTGAATCACTCTTCACCGGTCTGTCCGATCTTAACCTTTTACAAGTTTAACCACTAAATTGAAAATTGCTGACTCTGATCCACTATTCTGTGTGATAATACTTTATTTACTGATATATAATACTTCTGGCAGATGAAATCTATATATACTTATGTGTAATACTTGAAATTGAAATCTCCACTGCACAATTAAATTGTTGTGTTTTTGCTTGGGAATGGGATGGTTGGGAAGGACGGGGAAAGGAGAACGGGGAAAAGCCGGTTTTTGACCACAAGGCTTGGCGGTGAAAGTAGGAAGGGGCGAAGTGAGACGAATGAAAGTCTACTATTTAAGATTTTCTCGTCTCTCTGTGTATTTGTAAGTTTGGTGAAATTGGATAAGTATTTCTGAAGGAGAGGAAAAGAAGGAGAGTTAGTTTGTGTGTTGTGGCAGTGTGATGTTGATGTGTGAGACTGAAATGAGAGAAAGCTAGGAGTGAGTGGAAGGTTTTGAGTCAGAGACGTGTGTATGTGAATGTGAGTAAAGTTTGAATCTAATGCTGGAGCTATGGGGTTTTGTGTGTACACTCTAAGGCACTCGGCATAGGGTTTTCTCCGGGCTGGCTGTCTCACTTTACGAAAAGGGGGGAACGTCAACAACGCATTCCTGAGAACCCAAAGTTAATGAATCCGATTAGACAATAGATATGAAGAACGCACGCGCCTCCCACAAAAACTTAAAACCCTCAGTGTGTGAAGTGAATCTCTACAAGGTCTGTACAGAGATATTTTCCCAACCAAAGAGAAAGAGGTGAAATTTAGACCGGGTATTTTCTCCCGATCTGATGCCGAACATGAGTTAGCCCCGTCTAGATTCCATTCCATTCCATGCAAATGAGAATGCAGAGCAGAATCCAGCCAACACTTTCTTTACATCTCTAGATCACACACACACGTACATCCATACATTCATTTATTCACATTATACATGAGTGTGTGAGTATATCCACTAAATGCATAGAAAGAGAAAGAGAGACGAGGGAAAGCAAGTCTTTTTTTTCCCCATATCAGAAAGAGGGAAGTTGAAGGGGATGCTGCATCGCATTACTCAGAGCCCGGTTTTCATAATTAGTAGAAAGACATGTTACTATGCACGAAAGAGTGCGGGTACTAACGGCAGTAAAGGATTTTTTTTAGTTTTGTAACACACAGGGTGTGTCTAAACTTTAAAAATATTGTCGTTAATTGATATTCGCCCTAAGGCATGGTCAAATGTCTATGTATTTTGACAAGAAAAATGGCAATGGCTTTCCATTCTGTCAAGGGAAGGTAACCAGATTAGCAAATAGAGATAGAATTCTAAAGAATTCACTCTTAAATCACAGATATCAATGCCATGTTGGACTTAGGAATTAAGTACATACCCCCTGTATAGTGGCGCAGCAAGTTTGCATGCAAGATTATCTTCCTTTGACCGATCATTGTCTTAGACTTCGAATATATTTATCTCTGGCTACTTCTAGACAAATACAATACCCCGATTCTGGAACTCTAATCCCATACGCATAAAAGCTCAAGTTCCAAATGATTAGATTGAATATCATGTAGTATTGCCCGCTAGAATATTCGGCACTTCTGCTCACACATTGCAGTGGTTGTTTTCAGAAATGTATGGACTTTTTTTTGACTATTTGGTGTTTCGTAATTTTTTTGATGAAAATTCATTCTATTTTGTTAAATTATGTATTGGTTCGGTTTGGTTTGGTTTATTCAACTTTTACCATCAATAACATTCCTCATAAGAATGCCGTACATTGATTCTTCAATGAGTGAAACCAATTAGGCAAATAGTAACCTAAATATTAATTGATAGAAACATAATTTGGAACTGGGCGCATCTTACACAATTTACAGCTAATTGCTTAACTATGTAGAGAGAAGCGTATGAATCCGACTACCAAACTGAGACTATAATAATACTAATTTGAATTTATTGACAAATAAATGGACAAATTGGCCAACTCCTGTTGATGGATTGGTACGATAAAATTGCAATTGGTAATAGAAAATTACAAATATTGAATTGATAATTCTGTTTCAGACAAGTACGTATGCTGGTATGGTGCGTTAGACCAAAAAATCGGAAATTATATTCCCCCCTGGGAGATTCCAATTTCAACTTCTACGACCAAGCATGGCCACAACAATTAAAGATAGCATGACCCTTGTCTTACCAATGTTTATTTCTAGAATGGTTGCAGACTTAAGAAATTATCTGTTATCCGCAAAAATTAGAAATGAATATTTACATTCACTCTGATTACTTGAACATTTCCTACATGCAATCAAACGTTTAGAAAGTAATAGGTTCTGTACGTTTTGAAAACAAGGGTTTTCATGTAGGAGTAAAACAAACGTGCAATTTTTAATAATTAAAAGCCGTGTGCCCACGAAGACTAAGACTCGTATTTATAAATACATCATAACCCGAATTTTGCGTGCATTGGATCTGTGCATGAGTCCGGGTTTTCCCCTTCCTTTTCCAGTACTTCTGGACAAATCCAGAACACAGGACAGGACAGACGGAGAGTCGTGTCGTGCATGCTTATAGTTTTGCTATCTTTTGGTGGAGACGTCCATGCATGATGTGAGCCTTCCCTTTGTCTAATGTCTATGTCTATACCATATACACGTTTAAATTCTCCTTTATAAACATTAATAAGTTTCTGGTCGGTTCTGGTTCTGACGACGATTTTCAGAGCCCAATTGTCCCTTTTGTTTTGGGCAAAATTAATGATGCTCTCCGTCTCCCTCATATTTCTACTAGTTGTATTACGTTTACGTATGCACGCACGTATGGATGCGTCCGACGGGCGGCATTTGAAAGAGTTGATGTCTGTTTGCTCCTGATGGCGATGCAAAGCTCATTATAAGCCAGCAGGAAGGAACAAACCCAAGGAGAATCGTAGAATGAACTTTCATCAGACCACCATACATTTGCACAAACATATACGGACGAGTCATATTCAAACACAGCATTCCCTCAACACAACTCAGAAACAATTTAGGTTTATCATTTAAAACAAAGTCCAATTATTCACAATATGCATTCACATTCTCTTCTTCATAAATGTTATCTGCATTTTCATTAGTGGGAACTTCAATTCAACCTCCCAGTAACATTCTACTACAGGACTCGAACTAATTGAATTAACTCAAATGAGGCTGATTTCTTGGGTTGAAATATTTGCAAAAGAATAGAAATATCGAATTTAAAGAATTCATAAATAGCGGCAAGTATAGTTAAGATCCTGATTCGAGTGGGTCCTTATCGCTTTCGTCACTCCATTTCTGCAATATATTTTCTATATAGCCTGCCAACTTTAAAAAAAATAGCCGTGTCGAGTTAATATTGCAATACCCTTATGGTATAGGACACGCCAAATACTAAAACTGATACAGACAGTCCAATTATAACAACTGATTATGGTTAATACGACCTATTCAAGTGAATAAAAGTCTCCCATAAGCCAGATTTGGTGAATTAAATAGTCTATAAAGTCCTGTTATGCGGTAATTACAGGTTTCATACTCCTGTGATTCTTACAATAGGCCAATTGGTTCCTTCAACCCAGCTTATACATAATTGAGGTGGGGAACTCATACAGTTCAATTACTGAACATCTTCTACAATATCAGTACGTTTCTGTAACTCTTGTACAGTACAATGATTCGTGAATACGATGAGAGAAAGTGACATAGGAAACTTACTGAAGACAAGACAGCCTTTCACCGAAAGACATTCATGTGCATATGCAGTATGTAGAATGGAATACTAGTGATACATGTACTACTAAATTAATAACGACACAGGAGAGAATCTGTTACATGGAACCTTAAAGTATTTGTAGCTTCTTATGTCATGTCAGTAGGTAAGGCAAGGTATTAACAGACTTTCTAGTACAGTACTATCTGTAACCTTTAGAGAAAATGGAGAAAGGTAGCTTCATAGGTTCAAATCTAATGGAATGAAATTGAGGGGTGCACTTCCCGGACTCACCGAGGAATTTGGTTTCACTTGCTACTAGTTTGTTCATATGGCAGGGCAAGGTAAAGTCTACTATACTGTTGTGTACAAGGTGGCCATTATGCAGGGTCTGAATTTTAATGCAATCACGAAATAAATAGAATAACCGAGCGAATAGATTTTGAATTTAATGTGCTTGGATACTTATAAAAAATTAACTTTCCTATTTTAAAAATTTACCCAGAAGACTTTAAAGAAATCAATATTTTTGTGCAGCCGATATCCGATAATAGTGACCTAAAATTGTGGTTGGTGGTCTTGTCCTGTTATCAAGAGTAAGTTTCTACGATTATTAAACTGAAATATCAGTTCGTCGTTGCATAGCGGTGCGGACAGCGCCTGTTGCTTCGATATTGTGAAGGTTTCATTCATCTGATATGGTGTATTGATGTTTCAGAGTGATTTTTCCCTGGAGATCTTCACTACTACTTGTGGTACATCGCATATGTCAAATTAAAAATTAGCACATTCTTTACAAAAACGAGTATTGTATTTGACTAGGCCGTGAATCAATGCATGAGCGGCCAAAGATGCTTCAAGATTACTTGTAATTTGTGTTCTGAGATTCAAATTGAGTAGGGCTTTCTAGCTCTGTATCGGATTGTCTTAGCTGATACGGAGGAAATACAATTTGGACCCTGGACTGTAAGTGAAGCATTATTGTAGATTCTAGACTCAACTCTCGTGCATTGTAGTCTGTAGAATTTGGAGAGCGGAGTCAGCTGAGGAGCTTAGGCATTAGAGAAGGTTGGAGAGAGGGTGTATTTATGCGCTGGAAAGAGTGGAGTTGAGTGTAAGTGGGAGTTGGCAATAATTACCATACATCAGACTAGAGGAATTTTCACAGGGACGCACTTAATCCGAGAAACTCTATGGATCCGTGTGTCCTTTCACTCCACTTCCTTTTCTCTCCTTCATTTTACTTTCCATTTACTCTTCACGTCTCTCACTATGACTCAAGACAAAGAACTTTTCTTCATCCACTTCACACCCCCTTCATTTTACCCGTAAAATTCTACAGTTAGTTAAATTCTTGTTCACAACTAGTCGACACAATTTCTACGAAAAAGTAGAAATAGTACGAATATGAGTTCAAAAGATTCCAGGGACTGAGAAGTTCGATCTCTTACTTTCTTCTCTGCACTTTTCATCACAGCTTATCGATATTTTTAAGCGTTAGATCTTCCTTATGATACTTAGTGACCACAAGCTATTTTGGGAGACATCAGAAACATTTAGGACACGACGATCTGTGTGTGATCATGTCAAACTCAACAGAATATTTTATTCAACAATTGCAAATACTTCAATCCAGAATTTGGATTTCTTTAGCTCATTACATGATTCGTTGTTTTTTTATATTGTCCATGTAGTCAGGTTCTGAGGGTAGAGTTCAAAAATTGCTAAAAGTCTATATAATCTCTCGTTGTCTATTATGTACGCGTCAAAAAGTGGCTTGTCTCAAAGTACTCCAGATAGTTTAAAAATTTCAGAGTAGTGTCGGTCGTTTTATTCTTACTACAAAGGGCTGCTCACAATTCGCACTCATGTTGTACATAATCCAGACAATTATTAAACTTTTACGCACCTTAATTAATTAGTACAAAATGTATGCATACAAACTCGGGCGCCCTAAACATTAGCTTAACAATGGTGTGACCATTAAAAATACGACTTGTGTTACATGTACATGTTCGTCACATTCATTCGTATGTTCGTCTTCTGATTGTCCATTCTCAAGAATATACTTTGAATGTCATGACATTCCAGATTCGAGTGCTTAAAAGGCGGCTAATGAAATCCTTATAGTATGACAACGAGAACAGTCGGCATTTCAATTCTTCTTCCGTCCTACACATCTAGACTTTCGTCTTAAGCAAATGTGTAAAGTACAAACGGAAAGTAGAGTCCAGGACGTTCATGCTGCCGAGGAGGGTAAAACAGACAGAATAGTTTGTAAATGTATTCGAATGGGGTATAATCGTTTGGTAAATTCCAAGAGATGAGAGTGGGAAGTGTGACAATAACGTGTGTAACGTCGCGTCCAAGTTTTCTCCTCTTCCTGCCTCCCATGCCCTTCCATTGGAGAGCACCAACGGAGAGCGCGTGTGGGATTAATTATTTTGTCAGAGATTATAGGAGTTGAACTCTGACTGAGCTTTGTCTACTACTTGGGTGGTGGTGGTGGTCGTAGGAATGGAATGAGAGAGGAAAAGGCTTGATTATTTCACCCGTCTCCGTCCTACCCGGGTAGAAACGATGCCCGCTTCTCTCAAATCTACCCAGAATGTGTAGTCTACATGTTCCAGTCCGAGCACATTTTCACTTCATACGCAAATTGCTTCGGCCTTGTGTATTCTATTTTTAATTTCTATCATTTAAATTTGATTCGATTCTTTATTAATGTCCATTCTCCGAATACAATTAACTGAACTTGGTATTTGGTATGAAACGCATCACCTGTAATAATATTCTTAAACTATTTTTTTTGATAATCTACCCAGTCCGTCAGTCCGTGATGGTATATTTAGAGTACTGATTGGGTTTAGTTTCTTCTTACTAATGTTACATTCGATGTTACATAGAAAGTCAATACCCCTTCAAAAATAAGTGAGGGTGTGATCATGTGTCGATAATTTCAAAAGGTTTGTAATTGTAATTTATATACTCTGCCGTACCTCAACAATTGCAGCAATGCTTACACCAATATAAATCTCTCAATTGAATGAAAACGTGTACTTTCTGCCATCTGTGCAACAAATAAAAAAAAGGACCATGAAGAAGTGAAAAGGTAAATCTCACAAATGTAAATTCATATAGCCCGCAGGGTCATTTGACCTCAAGTCGAAATTCACATGGACTGCAACATAAAGACGGCTTTCACTGGTTCCATGTCTTTCCCCATGCATCTGTCTCCCCAGACTTAAACCCCATGTGCATGTGCTGTATGTACTAGCATGCATGCATGTATGCAAATGTGGAAAGTAAAACGTAACGCAGAAATCATGTATATGCATGCTTTTGGGCCTCAAATTCTGAATGTACAGATGCTCAGACAAGGCATGCATGCATTTTGAGTCGGAGCTTACAAGGAAGTCCCTTGGGTTGTGTGATCGAGCTGATAAAAATATATCTGTTCCCTTGGGTGACGACTGACGGTTTTGAATAAAGGCTTTAGCACCCTTATACTACATCAAAATGTCGTAGACTAGTGGTAAAGGCATTGTTTGCCGCTTCGCTGTTCGCACAAAACCTCGACCCTTCAAGCATAATATGGCGAGATGGTTAATGTAGGGTCACTCATTCTGCTATACGCATATGTGGGGTCGCCCGCAATGGGCCAATCACTGGCCTAGTCGGCATAGTTTAGATTGCTTGGCAGTACCTTATTGTTACTTTCTAAACCTCCTCCTTAATACAACTGTAGGGACGTTTCCCCACTGGAGTTTCTTCTTACTAAGTAAATAGAAGGCATCCTCATACTATTGAAATTCATGACCAAAGAATTCTGTCTGTCGTATCGTCCTTCCTCTCACAATACCCCCATCTTTGCAATGAAAGCGAAATTGGCTTTTCTTCTCTTTTGCTTACGGAGATGGATTGACCTGGTTCGTTCTCGAATCACGGATTTAATTTCTATCTTCAAAAAAACAAACGACGCTGTCGATTAATTGAATATAAATTTAGGTATTACAAGATTGTATTAAAAAATCAGTGAGCACCTCTGGTGTATCCCTTGTTAGACTTAGTCCCGGTGAACTCCCTGTTTTCTCCTTCCGAATTACTTTTGCATTAATTTCTTCCACACACATAGACATTCACTCTTCTTCTACTTCTCTCTTTTCCCTTGTCTTCCCTCATTTCCATTTTCTTCGTCTACTACGCCCCATTTACATACACGGTTGTCCGTGTGAGCGTCATACGTAGACGCGCGTACATAACACAGAACGTCATTTCTCCCTTTCTCTCATTTTCTCTATTTTCTCCAGTTTCTCTTATTTTAAACTACCCACGTTCACAGCTCTTCTTTCCATTTTAAAGGTTTAATAACTTGAATTTCCTTTCTCACGTGCATTCATTCATTTAAATAACATACTAGATCCATAATATTCCCTATTCTAGTGTCTTTGGTCGTCGTCGTCGTCAGTCCGCCCAACATAATTTACTTTATTCTAATTGCATGAACAGTACAATTGAACGTGTGTACTCATGAATGAACCAAGTGCAATATTTCTGCAGAAAATTTGTTTAATTTATGTACACCCAAGTACATTCATTTGGAGTCATTAGTGTACTCGTTCACTACTACGAATTTTTAATCAAATGAGCCATTTTAATGTGTATCAGTAATCAATGCAACTTTTGGGTTTGTGCTTTGTGAATTCAACCTATTCCGGCTTTCCGATTTATTTTACTTCGTCCGAATTTTTTAATAAAGATACTTCTTGACAAATGTAATAAACCATTTCTTCAAAAACATGAATAGTCTTAAAATCGTCAACCGCGAAAATAGTATTCCCTGCATGCAAAGTTACTTATGGAATTGTTTTTGACTAGTGATTGTGATAATCTTAGAATGTTTTTATGACTACGTACATTCCCGTTTGCAACGTCGCTACAAATTTTTGCTAATTAAAATATTCTGCTATTGGCGTTCGAAAAACTTTATCAAATTATTTCCAAAACGGGAGACTTGATTAAACCATTTTTGTTCTAAATTACGTGTAAAGTGCTAAATACATTAGATGGTGTAGAAGATATCATCTTAATTACTTTTAACTAATAGTAAATAGAATTTAATTCTATGGTACGATTGAGGGATAGGTGTCGGATCTTATTGGACAATACTAAAAACAGAATTAAACACCGTCCTTTGAGTAGAAATAATTCCATTGTATAAATTGTGAGAAAAAAACATTCAGCAAGTTTGACTTAAAAATTCGTAGGTAGTGCGGTAGTGCCTTCTTACTTAACACTTTGTCTTGGTTATGGAGGAGATAAAGTTCCAGTACTATGATTGCAATAAAAATTATGCACCCTTCAAGTAAAAAGTTTTGAGAAGCGGATGTGTCCCATTACCCAGAAGATATATGACTTTACAACAAATCATATGTACACATTACTCTTTTATAAACGTGCATATTCACACAAATGCACTCATGTCACTCGGTTTAAAAAGGTAAATCTCCATGTCAAGTTTTCCTCACCAGATTATCGAGTCAAGAAGTGATTTCTCATACATTTCTTTAGCAAAAACTTTTATGCGTATCCCATTCTCGAGGACAATAAATATAGGACTTTTTCCACGCGAATACTGATGATAATATGATGTGTCGTGTGAGGATTGCTAAATACGTACAGAGGTAGTCACCATGATCTTACGTGTCACAAATACATAGTATAATGTACCTCATATATAAATAGTAAAGTACCCTTTTAATATTTAAGTGTAGTAAGCAGCTTGTTTATTTACCTGTTTTATTGTCAGACGGCCTAGAATTTTTGTTCTTGTGTTCACACTTGAGTGTATGACTTGACGCTCTTCTTTTCTTCTCAGTATTCACGCCTGATTATAAAATATTCTGTCTATGAGACATTATCACTCACAAAAAGGTAGTCAGGTAAAATAGTCAACGAAAACTTTTTAACCGTGTCAAAGTCTCCCATCACACACACACACATATTACATGGTGTCAGAGCCAAAATGACGATGATCGACTTGCACACGCCAGCATCACCAAATCTCACATTTTTATGAGAAAGACTACGATTGTGATTTACAATACTTCACGGTGCGGCAGGACATTTTTTTATACATATATTTGGTATGTTTATGTCGAATGTTATGACGGGACAACGAGTTCCCGGAGTCACCCAGAGGGTTGATGCTACATTTGTGCGAATCCAAAATGTCCAAAAAAAATTTCGTCAGTGTCTAGCAACAAGCCCACATTTCGTATAGTTTCTAGACAGGATTGTCTCAAAATTGGGTGTAATTCATCTGAACCAGAGCCGAAAGATTTTCTGTTTCCGCACGAAAGTTTTCTAAATCTCAAAAACCTGCCACGAATAATATCTGTCAATGGAATCGGTAAAACCTGCCTGGCGATGCGGGAGCTGAGCTCTAATAAACTTAATTGTTTATATGTGAGAACTCAATTTCACTTTGAGCCGGATTGGAAGGTTAAAGTAGAAACTAATGTCGTTTGGATGGAACGTGTCAAGTAAGAATAACACATATGTACTGTACTGAGCCCCGGCACGTGAAGTTACACGGGTGAAAATTGGGTCTGTCGTCTCAGAAGCCCCACAGACTGCAGAAACAATCAGATGGACAGTTAGGTTATATTCTTTTTCGACTTGACTGTCCAGTGCAAACACACGGCACAATACAATCTCACGTCAAAAGATTTTTGGAGATAGATTGTGGAGTTGTGAGAAACGTGTGTGAGTCCTTCGGTCTGATCCAAGAAAGTTTATAGTTAGCTGACTTACCTGTACTCTTCAGAAGTGTATGCAATAAATGAAGAGGACAGAAGAGATGCAATAATATAATACCTACCCGTGTTAAGAGGGGCCTTTTACTAACAATGTACAGATACAAGGTAACAATAGAGTGGAGTGGATCTTGAACACAGGGACCTGTGGGTATTCTTATGTACAACATCCATGCATAGTTTTACCTGTCCATGACAACTTGTAACTCAACATGAGGAAGGTGATCTTTGATGGACAGGTGAACTGTTTTGGTTTTCTGGACTCTTACCTCCTTTCCCATAAGGTGTCAATCGTAAAACCTAGGTCTGACCAATTCGAGTTTGGGTTGATTATTGCCGTCCAGCATTAGTGCAGAGTCAAATAAAGCTTAACATAAGAAAACAGAAATTTTCGGGAGTGACCAATATAACTTGACTTGACATGGTTCAATGTAGAGTAGAAATTCTAGGAATACATGGTTTTGGGAATACGGTATTTGCGGAAGGAGAGTTTTATGTTTTATTATGGTTGCATAGTTCAAATGACAACGCGTAACTTGAACGAATTTTGGGACAAATTCTTACTTGGATTTTTTAACGTTATTGACATGGACGTTCTTATCCTGGTTTAAAAATTAATCTTCGAAAATAATCTTAACGTAATTGCTGCGAAGAACTTACATTTCTTCTGTTCCTTCATAAACTTTTTATTTTTAATTTATTCAGTCGAGCCGTTTATATAAGGAATACAAACGGATTGGTTTTATGCCCATAATTGAACGTTGTAAAAATGAAAATTTTGAAGTATCATTGCAAATCAATTGCGGATACATTGTGCTGGCCTCTGCTGCTACATTCGGTACACTGAATTCTTTCTTACGTTCATATTATAAAAAATTGTGCAAAAATATATTTTCAACTTTCAATAGTGTGCCTTACGTGTAATGTTTGTGGTTATTTATTAAATCATCTTTATGATTTTCAAAAATTAATTGTGCACATTGTGTTAATAATTTTTAAGTAATGTAGATGCACCTGTTGGGAAGCGGATATCTCCGGTTAAACTTTTTGGGACTCGGGTGGAATATAACTCAGGTTAAACTAAAAATGTACTAACATTACTACAATCACAAGCAAAGTTTTGTTAGACTTTGACAGATTTGTACAATTATTCATCAGAATTGACGGTTTAATGAAGCTGTGAATGCATTGCTTACCGAAAGATTTCTATACATCTATACATTTTAGTATATAAAGACAACTTTTACTATTTGTTTTCACGAATCTGAGGTGAATTCAACTCTCATTTATTTGTAAACTGTCGGGCGGAGAGAAATAAAATGTCATAAACGAGAAAAACCTTGAATATATTAATTATATCACTAACAAACATGCTAGTTGAACGAAGAAATCCTTTACTAAAACTTGGACTCAACTTCTGGTCTTGGTGGCACTCTGTCGTATGCAAGTATTACTGCAGTGGACACAGAATTGACATTTCCTAGAATAGGACTATGCGGGTTAGCTTTGTAGTATAGTGTTAGTCTCCAAAGGGTTAGATTTTAGTAGCATTGTACTCTGTTCTGTATTAGAATGAGAAGAATTTGCATAGCTTATTTGTATAGGGAAACAGAAGAGAGAAGAAGAGGAAAGAAAATGAACTTTATTCTGAGCACATTTGTGCAAACGCCTGCCTGATCAATATTGTGGCTGTGGCTAAGACTTACTTGACGGGGAAAACGAATAGTAGTGGAGAGAAAAGAAAATGCAGATTCACCACTGATGCATATTAATTTTTACCATCCATATTAGCCGTCTACATACTTAGACTTAGACACACGACGACGACGAAAGACGTCGAGACCATTCCCTGACACACGTACTCATGCCAACACATACACACGGGAGAAAGTCCCGTCTTCGTATGTGTAAGGCACGCTTTCATTTTCTCGGATGGCTCTCTTCTTTCAAATATCTATGTAGAATGTTTAGAATTAAGAACTTCCAATTATTACAGAGTGTCTCAAAACACCACCATGGCAAGTAGTCAGTTTGAACACACCCTTTACATGTTTATGTCGTCAATGTCTTCAAGTACCACAAGAATACTACAACAATTTTCAGAGTTCGAAACACTCCAAGATGGATTTGTACTTCAATTTAATTTTTTACGCTTCCACCAACTCTTATTCATCACCTTTCTACTATAAAAT
This sequence comes from Protaphorura quadriocellata, assembly GCA_034698945.1. Taxonomy (NCBI): domain Eukaryota; kingdom Metazoa; phylum Arthropoda; class Collembola; order Poduromorpha; family Onychiuridae; genus Protaphorura; species Protaphorura quadriocellata. The sequence goes on along the minus strand of JAQGCA010000034.1, from coordinate 3,401 downwards.
CATTTCATAAAAGTGGCCTTCACCACATTAACATATTGAGGTTTGGATCCATCCGGCAAGACATTGATTTGCAGAAGTTTTTCTCCAGTGGACTTCTACGGGTATCCTAGGCGAAACAGAAAACCCATTCTCTTACAAAAACATTCGGATATTTATTCGTGCCTCGCGGGCTGACACTAACAGGAGTAGCTTTTTGATTTCTCCGTTCACTTTTGTGACTAAGAATCCGATCCAACTCGACGTAAAAACAATAAAGTATACTGCGCTGATTAATGAAGTATACGTTTGCGGTGTTTGATTTTTATGTATCATGAATAAGACAAGCATTTATAATATATCTTCTCGTCACTCTCTCATATCAATTTACTTTGTCGACTTGGTTTTCTTGAATTCTAATAATTTTCTCGTTTCTTTCTTTTGTCTTTCATATGATTTCACATGTTATTTTGATTTATGTCGTTTGAGTAAAGCGACAGGCAAACGAAGTTGGAGCATTCAACTTTAAATCGCAGTGATTTTCAATTGAATTGAAAGTAGACCGTCCGATCTTCTGTAAGCAAACCTTCTGAATGTTCGCGGACTTCTGGGACACCCAGAAGTTTCTAAGAAGACAAAATCCTGTTATTAGAGTGAAGTAGACAGAGGAAGGTGTAATAAGTTGTCTCCCATTAGTTTTAACTTCGGCCTGGACGCTGTGTTCGGTGATGTGAAGATTCTTCTGGATCAGAATGAGGTTCATGATTCGACTTCCATATTAAAATTAGAAATGCAGAGAGAAGAACTATAACCATTTCAACTTCTTGTTCAGTCCACGACGCCGAACAAGATGAGAATGAGACATCCGCTTTCTCACTCCTTCGTCCTCTCAACATATTAGTCCATGACATTACATACATACAAAAATCGGTACTCAGAAGTACTACAGGACTGCCTCAAGGTCCCAAATCAAATGTAAACTTTTGCTAAGATTTCAACCGAGACTTATGCATCTTTGTATTGCAGTTTTCTAAATTTAAAAATATTGTAGGGTATATTACAAGGAGACTAAACAAATTAGTCAAATTGAGAAAGCAGGAGACCCCATAAGTCCAGATAAACATAAAATGTACATAAACTCAAAAAAATGAAAATCTCTACAGGAAATCAACATGATCAACAGATCATCTGTTTTCCCAGACGCTATGGGTATTCAACTGAAAATTGAAAAGTACAAACATATGGAAAGATAACATTGAAAGCAAACCCTGGTTTTGCGCGAAATCGAAATCGTGGTTTTGCTCACAGACGTTCAAAAAGTTGATATTTTTGATTACATACATAATTACATAATTAAATTTAAACTGTTATGCACTTAGCCCCTGAAGGATTAATTTATTACTATTGTGAACAGAAAAAGAAAAGAAAAGACACGTCCAATTCAGGAGTCACATTTCTTTCAACATTTCATTTCAGTTTTAAGACATTTTATTTTCTATGGAACTGAATGGAAATTTCCATCCTTACAAAGAATATGACGCGTGATGGGATCTTATTCCATAATTCATACGGTAAACCTGTGGTTCCCTAAAAATTCGGATAAAACGTCTGACCGTAATTACGTAACAAAAACTATATTTTTAGGGACCGTTTTGGGCTGACCGTTAAGGTTAGCAATCATTATCGCTCTAAGCAAACAAACTTCAATCCTTTTGTCGAGGTGTTCTAGTGTAAATACCTTGTGTGTGACTCCTTTTTGTATTCATATATTGCAATTAAGTGATGTTATCCTTGAAATGAAGTTGCATGTACGTAAATGTAATGTCTGGACTGGACAATTGTGTTGTACGTAACTCCGACAGACGCTGTCCTCGGTAATGACAACACCCGTGTAATTTGACAAGGGAACTAATTTTCATGTAAAACCAGATCGCCTGAACAATCAAATTAAATCAAATGCAACAAAAGTATAACAGATTTGTTCGGAACTGAAATTTAGTTCACTATGTGAACGCTTCGAAACGCTTGGATTTCCACCCTAAGTTTCCGGACCTTTCTAACGACAACTCCACAAAAGCGCAAATTAATATGGAGTCAGTAATTTGTAATCAGCAAATAATTGTATCCTTTCAGATCCGTGATGAGGACGCGTGAAAAGGTATTCATCTTATCTGAGTTTGACATAAAAAATAGTTTCCTTGTAAGAACTTAACATTCAGGAGGATTTTTACTTTCTCTTCGTCTGTCGCCGCCGTGGAAAACATGTCGGAAAACAGCGTAGAAGGGATCTCGCCCATTCAATATTTGTATTGTGATTTTGGATAACATGTATTGCATGTTATTGTGTTCTAACTACCTGAGAATGTCCACGTACACGTATTATTATGAAAGTGTGATGGATACCCTTCTCTACACCTCTATCTTACTTTATAAGGGCCGTAAATAAGTAACTGTACTACAATGTCGTCAACGTCAACCTTTTCAAGACTCCAGCACCAACAAAATAAACTTCACGTACATGGCACATGTACACAAGATTCACTAAACCTTTATTTCATTTACCTGTCCAACCTAACTCTCATTGTATGTTACGTATTGTATTGTATAAATTTTCCGAAAGATTTTGTTGTTCTGACTCAATTAAACTTCCGTTTCAAACCACTCATGGAAGTCAAAGGGCTTACAGGAGGAAAGCCTTCATTTTAAAATCAATTACGTAAAGGAAACAACAGAATTCATGTTGTGGGACATGTACACTCCTACACTAAATTGTCCTTTTAATATGTGAAATGTTACAATTTACGGGGCTAAACTCCCAACATGAATGTTCAAGCATAATAGTTTAAAACCAATAAAAATAAAACCAAGGCTGTCTTAAATTTTAAACGATTTTCTCAGACAGTTTTAGTCAATTCCTTGTTTCGGTATTATCATCCGCTTCGTACTAATCGTTACATTTTTGTAGGAATAGTAAACTAGAGCCATCACGGATTAATTAAAATTCATATTACATTTTTCTCTGCGGAAAATTCTTCAATGACGTAACGATGAAACATTCTGACCCAAGCTTGTCGAAATCTCCACTACATACTCCATCAAATCTCACGGGTGTTTTATTAAACTCGTTGTATTCCCATCAATATTCAAAAATATTAACTTTGATCAGTCATATTTCGTTTCTGACCAAGATTTCTACTGCAAATTCTTTGTTTTAACACGATTTCACAAGGAGAGTACTGAAATTGCTAGTGTTAAAAAATTTATCCAAATCATACAAAATGGATTTCTTGTCAATAGCTTAATCCAAAGGAAAATAATGCCTACATGGTTGCCAGTTCCTCCAAACCAAATTTGAACTTATTTTGAATTCTACAACACTAGTTTATCACAACACAAATTCAACAGTAAAATTAGCACACAAACAT